>JAUCMU010000330.1:0-13711 GCA_032275025.1 Enteromius treurensis
GTTTTGACCTCGACAACCCAACTAGGCTAGCCTACATTTTACCGCAAACTTGCGACTAGTTAACTTTCTAAAGAAGGTGCAAACGCGTTTGCTAAGGGTCGGGACGTACAGTAACATCAACACACTGAAACTATTGTATTCAGAATATAAAATATTTTATAGCACTTTTTAATCTGTGATTGTGTGTTAAAAATCTTCACGAGATTCCATCCTTTTGCCAGCCGTCTTCTCTCCACAGATGAATCTGTGGCGGTCGGAATTTAATCTGTGGCGCACCGCCACAGATTCGTCTATGTGTTGGAAACACTGGAACAGCATAACTATGATCTTTCTTTTAATGAACAAAGGCCTCACCAATGGTTCAGGGAACCTCAGAATCAGTTCTTGTAAGCTGAGATCATCAAATCTTTAGTCAACATGAAATCAAAACAATCTTTTACTGAATAAAAGCTGTTTCTTTACTCAATTTCTCCTCAGACCGTTTCACCAGAAGAACAACACGACCAGGTTTAGGCCACCTGAGCAGCAGTCCTTCCGTCTGCCCACAGTACTTCAGTTCAGAAATGATCCCTCTTACGAGTCCAGTGAACCACGCCTCAATCCACATGCACCTCCAGGGTTATCGGCGAGACCTCCACTGGGATCGGCGAGACCTCCAAGGGGATCCGCGAGACCCCAATATGTACACAGGAACGGGGAAAAAAAGTGAAAGTGGGGGGAAATCAGATTAGGAAATAAGTATTTTTTTCTAGTCACACCGGCCACAATTCCTCTTGTTAAAATATCTATCTCTGAAGTATATTCCCATTCATGTTTGCATTTTTTTTTATCATACAAGGTTGACTAGGAACGTAAAAATTTCACCATTAGGGGAATAATTAAGAAATTCAACTATACCAATGAAATACCAACAAAAATGAAAAACAGACTGTCCATGCTAGAAATCCTAGAATGCGTTCTGGCTGGATCTTCCGACAGGAAATTGGTCCACAAACAAACATCAAAACCAAAACAAAAATGAGACCAAAACTAAGCTCCTGTTATGACCTTTCCAGTTCTCTGTCCTGAACTATGTAAAATAATGAGTGGGGTGAACTGAAGAGAAGAAGCACAAACATGGAGCTGAGAATCTGAAAGGTCTGGAGTGATTCTGGATGTAGGAACAGTCTCTGATCTCTTGCCAAATGTTCTCCAAACTTAACAGGTATTATAGGTTGAGATTCTGAGCTAGTCTGGAGACTGTACAAGGCATATATACAAGCTGATGATATAGCAGATATTTGGTCAGCGCAACTGTGAAAGGGCAAAATCTAAATATCCAAAACAAAAATTGCAATAATTGTACAACAAAATAGTTAAGTACAGATAGATATATAGATATATACATGACATATATGTACAAACATGCATGCATATATGTAGAATAAACTAGACATGTGACCATTACATTGGAGTCTCAGATTATAATTTCATCATAGGAAATTCTGTATTCAAATTACTAAGTAATTAAATGCAGTTGCAGTCCATGAAGCATAGGAAACTTATATGAAAAGAAAACAGTGAGTCAGAAAGCTGCGCACTATTATCTGCTGGCTGCTGCTCTTCACTGCATTACATGGATTTCTATGGCGGCAGGTTCCATTACTCAGCGAGCGTACCACTGATGCTGGCGCGCGCGGTTATTAGTTTCCGCTACAGAAAAATCTACACACGAGGAAACGGGAGCCCGCGATCTCATATCAAACTCTCGCGCGCGCTTGACATGTCATCTGTGCGCATTACAAGCACTCGCAGAGCGGGCGCATGAAATGTCATCTGCGTGCAATTTAAGCACAATTTAAGAGACAGAACTAAACATGCCGTCGCTTGTCTTTAAACGGATAGTACGCTCAAAAAATATAATAGTGCCATTACTTAATCGCTTACATGTCCCAAACCTGTATTTCTTTCTTTCTTGTGCTAAACACAAAATAAGGTATTTTGAGTAACCAAACAGTAGCTGGTCCTCATTGAATTTAATACAATATTCAATAGAAAAAACAAACTCATTCAAATGATTAACATCAATCATTACAGTAGGTGTTTCTTTGATACATACCTGTGCCTCAGTGTCTGAAGCATCAGAGTCTGAAATTGATTCTTTGCTGCCTCTATGATCTGTTTGACCATGGTACTTTTCGCCAGCACCAGATACCTTCGTCCACGATTCTTAAACGTCACTTGATGAAAATCATGATTCTAATAATTTAGCCAACCAACTTCAGTTCTCTGCTTCTTAACGCAATTGTGTTCCTGTGTCTTGCAAGAGCAGTTGCTTGTGGCTATTGCAACCTAGAAGTATTTGAGAATTTGCATTTCATTTGGTTTCATTGAGGAGTATATTCAGATTTCATTGTATTTTCAATTTTGTATACACATTTTTATTATATATTCTAGTTTTTGCTATAACCAAGATGTTAGAGTTCAAGTGGCTTGTGATGTCATCAGTGAGCTCAAGAGAGAACGGAGCAGTAATCTAATGTGGGTAGTGTACACTCCAACACTGAACTGAGGGTGAATAAATTTGCCAGAAGGAGAAAGAAGCCATGTCTCTTTGCGGATGCAACATGGCCACCATCAGGAGTTCACGTTTGTGTTTATTACTGTAAAGTGGAAATAAAATGAAAAACAAAACTAAAACTGATTATTTAGTTATCTGTTCTCTTAGCTCATCACAGGTAACAAGAACAATCACATTTATGACACATATATTTTCGAAATTATTTTGTTTGCTATAGTCAGCAGCCAGCTGTGGAAAAAGTACATCTATTGTCCTCTTAATTCAGCTACAATTGCACTACCATAAACAGTAGCTACAACATAATATCATTCCACTGATACATTTCCAATATTTGAACACTAGAGGGAAGTGTTCGATTAACATTGTCAAGCTTGTCTTTTGTCACAAGATACAGTTTATCATTAGATATGGATATTATGTGATTCTTAATGTTACACCTGTACGGTGTAAAAGCGAAAGCAGTATCTATGTAGCCATGACAATATTAAGTGTTGATGTGTCACTGTAAAGTCTTAATTATTATTTAAGTTTAGGGAAGAAAGTACATTAGACTTTTTAATGTACAGTGCAATCTTTATAAAAACTGTGAGTGAACATTACTGTGTATTAAGCCCAAGACACAATGTTGAACCTCTTTCCTATGTGTGAACTTTAGATTAGGAGCACACACTATCTGTAGATTTCACCCATTTGTAAATCATCTTCCTTCAGTAAAAGCAATCGTTTGTCAGTGGTTTAATAATTGTAATGCCTCATGTCCTGTGCAATAACTGAACACCTAGATCGCATATGTATATAGAATATATCTTTACACTGGAGTTATATAATTGTCCACCAGTTGTGAACTCTATTCACAAACAATTGGACCTATGGGGCAATTTGGCATTTCACTTTGAATCAATGTCAACTATTTAGAATCAGAGGGGTATATTTATCTTGTTTTTACATTACCATTTGGGATCAAATTGCATTTATAAATATGCTATTAAATACAGTACACACATGGTTAATTACTACAGAAAATATTGTAAACATATGGAACCACCCCAACTCAGTTTTTATAATATTATTTAATAATATTATATGAGTATGAATTCAGGATACATAGACATACATAATGTTTTTTTTTCTTTTTTTGCAAAAATTTAATTTGAGACAGATTTCTAAGACCACTAGATTTATGCTTGAAGAAAAATCACGTTCTGTATAGTTAAGCAAAGATGGTTTTGGAAAAAATAGTTAGAATTGAAAAGAATCAAAATGAAAATGATTACAAAATGGTTTACTGCAATTGATTAATACATCAGGTGATTCATTACAATTGATTAATTTCAGTAATGTCATTCAACCATCTTAATTCTTCTGTGAGAGAAACCAAGGTTTGGTAACAAAACTCTGACAGGAGGTTTTCAGGGATAGCGGTACTTTTGCAGCTCTTTGGGGTAGCATGTTTTGCCGAAGGGATAATTAAACCACTTTCCCACCTGGTGCCAGGCACTGGCATACCAGTGCATCCCCTCCTCCTCAATCTGGTGATGTAGAGGGAACAGCTTTGAAAAGAGCGGGACGTAAGAGCGCAGTGTGTGGAGGAACCTGTAGGGGGCAAAAGGGAGGTGGGCAAGGTACTGGCGACACTGCAGGGCATAACAGGACACCAGGTGCCCATCCACAATCAGATTTCCCTCAACAGTCATAGGGGCATAGGCACCCAAGTCCTTTGAGTCCTGGACATTAGTCACGCGACGGGCTACCATTGAACCAGTCCCTGGGTCATGGCAGTAGAGCAGGTGACCCCTCTTTAGGTCTTTGGCGAACACTGGGATCATGTCACTGACTGAGGTGGCTGTTCCATTGGATGTTGCAATGAAAGTAACATGGTCATCTGACAGGGTGAGTGGCTCTGAGGATCCCTCTGTGGTCAGCAGGACGTAGTGTTCCACTGCAGAAGGTCTATGGTCCAGCCATAAAATGACCTCGCTGAAGACCAGCTGTCCATCAGCATCAATGGCAAGGACCCTGTCCCCCAGCTTCAACTCTGCCATTGTCTTCTGTTTCCCCTCACTGGTGACCACAGTGGCATGAGCAGGGAAACACTCATCATCCACCTGACAATCAGGATTATAGTACCCCACATTAGGATATGGTAGCTTTGCCATTTTGCCCCGCACCTCAGCAACTGTCCAGTAATTGTACCTTGACCAAAAATCAGGTCTTCTGTTCGGGGAAAGATCAGCCTCTAAATGACAACCAACAGAAGTCCATAGCTTTGCCAAGCAGCCCACTGAATGAGGTCCTCTTTCATCGTCGTAACCACACTCACCACTCTCTAGAAAAAATATGAACAGTAAATACAAAAAGTATATATTTTATGGTAAATACATATCAGTGGTCTCAAGTATTGACAGTATTTGACACGTCAAGTATTGGAAATTACCATATGTTCCCAACCTATAAGTTGTGGAAATTGTATTTCATTATCCTCACTGATCAATAATGTTTAATTCCTTCTTTTGGAAACCAGAACATTAATAACCCTGTAATCTGGTTACAGGGTGGCGGTTGTGCACTGGCATTAGCAAGTTAGCAACCAACTACCAACGAATCACTACTTGTTTATGAGCTCCTCGAGTGCTGCCTGCTCAAATCACCTAATCGCCGGTACGAGTGACCGTAGGGTAAAGTGGCAGAAGCGATGAGCGACAAAACTTGAGTGACTAAAAGAACTTAAACTGTTCAACTTCATGCAAACTAGCCATGACCCATTTCGGCTGTAAATGAAATGTCAATGGGAATGTCATGAGCGATTAGAGCAACAAGCGTGAACAGTAGCTACTTTTTATGAGCGACAAAAGCGATTTTACAGCTTTAGTAGCTCTTGGTCTGAACGCACAGTGAATACAACAGCTCACAAAAGTTCATGTAGTGAACCCAGTTGTGTGTGTGGCTCATTTTGACCGTTTCATCTAAAAGGGGGCAACACACTTTCTGTAAATTATATAAAGAGCCTATGCGGGACTTCAAGGCATGGTACTGTATCTTTCTGCAGTGAAGATGTGATAGCAGCCCCGAGCTCCGGCACTGCAGCTGGGCGACTACCTTAAACTTATGAGTAGCAGAGCTCAGCAGAAATTATGCTAATAATCACTTCTATTGAACAACGTTTTCTTTGATGAACATTTTTGTATGGTTAATACACGATTGCAGTTAATACACAATTTAATTACAGGGAGCTGATGGTAGTGATAAATTGAATTAATATTTTCATAAACAAACTGAGTAAACTGAATTTGCAAATGCTAACTGATAGGGGCACAGGAAAACGAAACTGAAACAGTTTCCTTGCCTTCATCAGTTAACGTTGGCTGCTGTTTCCCTAATTGGTCTAAATACCCTCTTTTTCATACCTACTGACAGCTCTCAGCAACCCCGGGCTATAAGGGCTATACATTAACTTCTCCTATGCAAATAATCTAAAGTTTTGGGTAACACCTCAGTCAGACATCATTTATAACAAATCAAAGTTACAATTCCAATTTATTCCAAAGGGTAACAATATTGTTTAGTAGTCTGTTGATATAAAACACTTAACAAATGGACCATTCACTTGACATAAACGCATCAACAATTAATTTAATAATTAATTATTAATTTTTTTCATATTTTTATAATCACTCCAGTATCAAACATCTTCATCATAGACAGTTGATTAGCCTTCCTCTATACCCACCTATGCAATAGGGGTTACTTGACCAACCATTGCTTGTGCACCTGATTTCAGAGGATCCTTTAAGGTTGAATAGTCGATTGCAGAACACAGAGCACTTCTGTCCTTCAAATAAGGAGTTACAATTGGTCTGACCATTTGGAATGTAATAGGGGTCACACTTGGCTCTGCACTGTATATGTTTGTAGCAAAACTGTGATTCTTTACGGAAATTACATCTTTTAAAGAAACGATGACAATCATAGGAGTACCCAGACAAGAAACCTGGGCTCTTCACCAGAGACGCTGTCCACTCTATGAAGACAAGATCACAACATAGTATTGTCAAGAATGTACAGTGGGCACAAGTTCAGCCAAAAGGCAAAAGTTCTTAATCAATAGGCTTGAATAATAATAATAACAAGAAGAAGAAGAATATAGGACTAAGTTACTGACCTTGATTTTGGAACAATGTCTGACAGTAATGGCTGGCTGCAACTTGGTTTTCTATACATATATCTTTCCAGCCGTTCCCATCAATGTTTCCTTTAGCTTTTCCCATGTATTCATTGCCATAGGTCTCCAGCTTCAGTGAAGTGCATTCTACCTCTATGGGGTAAGAGTATGTTACGTCATGAAATTCTAACTCTTGTTTTGCACAGCAGAATTTAGATAGATGCTTGGCATCTGAGGAGTGAACCCGATAAGTCCATACACCTGACCTCCATTGCTGGAGTTTTCCATGGAGTTTGTAATCTTGGTTATAGGTATGGATCAGACGGGCATTTGGTTCACATGAAGAGACATGTACCCACTGACCCTCTCTGCATGTTATCTGCTTATTGTCAGAAGGATGGTACTGGTCCTCGCATTCCAGCCCTAAAACATCCCCTTCTTTAAAGTCCTCTGATTTCAGTGGTGAGGTGAATCTGCCATGGGAAACGTGAGGTGGGTCAGGGCAGCGTTTGGCATTACAAAAAGGAAACTGAAGATAAGGCTCCATGCCATTCCACTCTCCTGTTGTCAGGACACAGCTAAGATGAGAGGGTCCCAAAAGTAGGTATCCAGAATCACAGCTGAACATAACTATAACTTCTTGATGAACATTTCTTCTATATGTAAGTTGCCCATTTAAAAAATATGGCAGTGGTGAACAACAAGATGGTGTAGGAGGTTGAATTTCTCCATAGTGACATGTACTTTCAAACACAAACTCCAGACAAGTTTCCATAATTACTGAACCATGGCGGATGATGCTTCCCTGGTGGTTGCATGCCTTAGGGATACATGGTTGGGGTTGACTCTCTTCTGAGCAGAGGATCTCTGGGCTGGAGACAAGCTGAAAACCTTCTTGGCACTTAATCACCACTGCTGGACCAAAATGTGTCATCTTCTCATCAGTAACTATAGTGCCCTGAGGTGCATCAAAGTTAGGACACAGGTTAGGAGTGTATATGTCAATATTGCTAGACAGACTTTTCACTCCCTCTATAATTGATGAGACAGACAATACATACCACTCCCGTGGTTTTAAATCTGTAATCCTTGTACTAGTAACAGAGTTTTCAAACATCATTTGATGTTCTGTATACAAGGAACTGTTCAGTTCAACTACATATGTGTATTTGCTGCTGTTTGGGTCAGATACAGTAGGTGGGGCAGCCCATTCAATCTCCACACTGTCATGAGAAATATGAATCACTGTTAAATTTGTTGGGGGGTTTGGTAGTGTTCTCTGCATGGCCTCTGTGAGGACAAGCACAGGTAACTCACACAGAGTCACATATAACTTAAAATGGTAAAGGACACCTGAGAGAAGGCCAGAGTAGTTAATAATAGGTTGGTATTCCCACTGGATGCTGTCACTGAAGAATAACTGATCGGAGACCTCCAGATAATATTTAAGTTGGCCTTCCCAAACATTTTGGATAGTATGGTTTACCTTATCACCCAGGACATAAACCCTAACGCCTGTGTTTCTGTTCAGTCTTAAAGAAAGGTTGTGACTAGTTGACTTGAACTCCTGCAGAGTTTGGCCAATGTCTATTGCTGAGATGAAGAATGAACTCCTTTCTGTCACATTATTAGCAAAGACAAAATCCACATGCTGGTAAAATGATCCATTGTTGCTCCAGTTATCCAAAAGAATAGTGAGAGTATCTCGTTGAAGGAGACTGAGCAAAGAGTTGTTACGCCTGAATGAAATGACAAGGGTACCCTCCTGCAGGAAGAAACAGGCATCCTCAGGGTTGATGTCTCGAATGAAAATGTGGTCAAGGGCTTTGTCTGAGGCAAAGTTGTTGATGCGTTTAACTCCACTGCTGTAATCTAAAATATACATATCATTTCCAGGTCCACCAAAGAGGAAGTCTGAGCCATGCCATGGTATGAGAGTATCATTACCAAACTTCCCTACTAGCTCATTGTCTTCATCATCGCCGATGATGATGTCATTGTAGTTGGTTCCACTCACTGCTTCCACATCAGTATAGGTATCATTATCAGCATCTGCCCACTCACCCGTACCCAAACTCAGGTCCACTCTGACCCCTGTGGATGTCTTCACATCTCCACTGAAAAAGATAGTGTCAACTCCTGGCCCCCCATCTATCCGGTCAGCTCCCCAGCCACCATAAATCATGTCATTTCCTGGGCCCCCATGGATGTGATCATTCCCATTTCCACCAAATAGAGCATCATCTCCACTATTACCTATTATGATGTCATTTCCTGCAAGACCCTCTATTCTCTCATTGCCCTCATTACCCTGGAGATAGTCATCCTTACTGCCCCCTATGATGACTGAGCTACTCTTGCTCCCAGTTATGTAGTTACTGTAGTCTTTGGCTCCATAGATTTTGGAAACTGTGAGGAACTCCTCCTTCTCAGCACAACTAATGTTACAGCTCTTGGTGGATGTTGAAGTGTCAATGTGAAGTACAGACTTGTATGGGTATGACTGCAGGTTTGGCTCAAATAAATATCCATCAGATGATTTTATCACAAGATGTTGGTGTACAGGACCATTTTGGTACTTGAGTATTCGGACTTGAACTGAATCATTCCTGGACTCAGAGGACAAAAGAATGTCACCCCGTTCCAATAGCACAGTGATATGTTTGTAGAGCACTCCAAGAAATATGTAGTCTGTTTTCATGTCTTTGGCTTCATTATCAATTTCATTCACATATCCATATCCATGACCAAACACATAGGTGTCTGATCCATTGCCCCCTTTCAAATGCTGATACGTCGTGGCATTGCCAATACCTGGATCCATGTAGTTATCCTGAGCATTTCCGATCACAGTGTATGAACATTTGCTGGATTTTGCTTTGAAGCGTTGAACAACTTCATAAGGATATTTACTGAAATCAAATGTTCTTCTATCATTGGTACATTTTTCATCACTTAGGTCTATCTCAAATGGAGTTAAAATATCTGGTTCAGACATGTTTGAGGGTAACTTTGAAATGACGCCATCAATAGTTTGCAATAGTAGGTGCTGGAACTGTTTACCTTTGAGCCAGTTAAGTAGGTATATTTCAGTATGTGGATTATCAACCTTCAAAATCAGATTAGGCCATTTATACATTGCTTTAACTTTCTCAAACTGACACTCAAGAAATAGCACATCAGTGGCTTGGTCCTCCGCAAAATTATTAATATTTGCTCCTTTGCATGCAGATTTTATGACATATTTATCACTACCATCAGCTCCCTGTAGGTGATCTTTACCTCCACTACAGCTGAGAAAATTCCCAAGAACATTTCCTGTAATGACATCATCATGGGTCGAGTCAAAGACTGTTATGACATAGAGTAGGTGTTGTTTAGGTTCAGAGAGGTTGATAGTGCTGCCCTTGGGATCTTTGCTGAGGTCAACCATCAGTGCACTCACTGACAACTGGCTATGGTTCCTAAAGATTTCAAAGGTCACATGATCAGATGACATAAAAGCCACATGCTGGTAAGCTTTTCCCATGTTCCAGTTTGTCAGTAGCACACACGTTGAACTGGCATTCTGCTTATGAAACACTATAAGATTTTCATTCTGCAGTTCTGCTCGGATCTGACTAAAAGGTGCGTGAAACACCACCAGGTCCATCTTCTGGTCATTAGCATAATTATTAATTCTGTCACAGCCTTCTCCACTAAAGATCTCATATGTATCTGCTCCTTCTCCTCCCTCCAGACAGTCTTCTCCAGGGCCTCCATTGAGGATATTGTTCTTTTCATTACCCACAATTCTGTCAGCAAAGTCACTCCCAATCACTGTGACCACACTTTCATACTCTCCCTCTAAAGTAAGGGAAACCGGACCCTCTGACTTTGTTTTGTCCACAGTTTTCGCAACACACATAGAATGGAATTTGCCCTTTCTCGGTCCTCTGTCTTCCACATTAAATCTGATTCCATCGGCTGACTGAAACGTCATGTGCTGGTAATGATCGGCATGGCTGTGCGCAAACCATTCTTTTATCATGATTCTGCCCCTTTGAGGTCCATAGACAAGGTGAAGGTCTGTGTCTTCCCGAACACAGTCAATGTGACTGAATGGTGCCTTTATAATCATATGATCCTCAATCATATCCTCAGAAAAATTATCAATCTCTGTTTGGGTTCCAGTTGTGGGAAAAACATAGAGGTCTCTTCCATCTCCACCTGATAGCACAGATTTCTGTGGTCCCATGAAGAAGCTGTCATCTCCACCATGGCCATGGATGGTGTAATGATAATTCTTAATTACAAACTCTAAATCTATCTCCCCATGAGCACAGGGATCTGTGGACCTGACTGAACTATGCTTTGCTGGTACTTGCATGGCGAAAAATTGATTGTCTTTGTCATTGCCATAGTATGTCCCAAACAAAGAGGAATGTAGTTTAATTTCTCCACAGATAACTTTTTTATGAGACACTGGGATGACCCAGAACAGATGGGCTGCCTTTTCCTTGTAGAGGAATCTGGATGATTCACCAACCCCCAGTATGATATTCTGAACACTAGGGTTATAGAATGACTTCTCAATTGTCTTGAACCCACCCAGTCCATCATCTACTCCCCCCACCTGGATCTTCACACTGCCATTGTTTAACAGCTGGACTGTTACAAAACCTCCATACTGGGAGAGAATCCCATCCATCAGGTCTAGAGTGCTTGTGCCACCATCATCAGCTGTTATTTTGAAGTAGGATTCAGGAGTTGAGAGGTTGCGCAAGAGTTCTTTATTTTGCTGCTCCTCTTTGTTAAGTGCTTCCATTTCTCTTATCAGCCCTCCAGTCACAAAATCCACAGCACCTTTCTCTATTCCATCTATGACAGCGATCATCTTATCAAAATCACTGACGCCTCGCGGGAGCTTATCCAACTCACTGACTACATCACAATAAAAGTCGCCAAGGGACATTCTGACAATCGTCAGACCAATGACAATGGGCTCCAGGATTATGGCTGCAGGAGGGAAAGCCACCTCAGCAATTGTGAGCACAGTGGTTGACACATCTAAAACAAGATTTGTGACCTTGAGTCCAAAGTACTTATTCTGATTTGGGTCGGATCGGTTGCTGTCACGGATAGCAATGGCATCTTCTGCAATAAAATAGCCTTGAAAACCCAAGCCAACAATGGGAATGTTTTTCAGAAATTGTCCAGCAGTACTCTCACCAAATCTCTCCAAAGAATTGCTGGCTTTTTCCAGCACCTTTTCCATGCCCATTTCCCCTGCTGCTTGATGGACGGCCTTCTGGAATATTGTCCGGGACATTCTTGAGATTTGTTGATTCAACCCTGTCATATCTCCAAGTCCATGAAGGGACTGGCTTAGAGTGAAGACCCCCCTGGTAGTGTCGTTTTCTGCAAAAAACTTTCCTGCCCCAATGAATCCAGCTACAATCCCATACATTCCCATGGCTTTGTTGATGTCCTCCAGGGTTTGAGTCATGCCAGTTTTTGCCAAGGATGCCATCTCTTTTGCTGTCTCTTTAACCTGCTTCATGTAAATTGTCTCATCAAGAGGAAAAGAGATCATGTGAGTGTCTTCTGGACTCTTTCTATTGATCAACTCAAACTGAACTTCCTTATCATTAAAACTTAAAGAGTTCTCCTTAATCACATACTCTTCTTCAACATCACCCACTGTCCAGCTGCACACTGAAGGGCTTCTTTTCTTTCTTTTCCCGGGGCAATACTTTTCTAATTCATCAGCAAGCCTAATACCTAAATCTTTATACTCATTTTCTTCATTTATAATTGAATCCATGTCCCTCTGAAGGTCATTGTTATCTGTTGTTTTTCTTAAATTTTCACGCTTCACTCTTCCATTGTTGTCTAATGTGAACAACATCCTCATGTGGTTTTTATCCTCTTTTGTGAATGAACGTTTTAGTATTTCATCTCTGAGCATCTTATAAAAGGGTATTTTTATGCCTTTTCTTTCAAAATGCCAAAGCAACTGTTCAGCGTAAGTTGTCTTAGTTGACACATACCCTCCCAGTGTTTGTGCTGTAGTTACATAGGTACGGTATGTCACAGCCTCAGTGATTTTTATTCCAATGTTATTAATTTCTTTCAAAAAATCTGTCATGTAATTGCTTGCCGCTACTGATCCTGAATTGCATGTGATGAAACGCATTCTTTTATGAGGTATGACCCCTGATTCAACAATAAACTTTTTTAGGGCTTCAGCAAGTTTTTGAGGTGACATACCAGCAATTTTATACTTCACACCCCATTCTCCATTGCTCCAGAATGATTCTTTTATTTGTCTACCACCATGAGCAATAATTGTAATCTTCACCTTCTTATTTTTAAATTTTTTAGTAACCCTTAGTAAAAAAACCTTTAAAAAAAAGCTCCAACCTTTGACATGATACTTCATAGGCATGGTGTCTTTTTGGGGATAATAATATTTTTTAGTTTGCACAAAAGCAGGATCATCAGGCTTTACAAACACCAGATGTACACCAGTTTCTTGAGATGGATTATTCTCTCCTATTATCTCTCTCTTGATACCTCCTGATTCCCACATCTTTTCAGAGTCTGGTGTCCAAGGTTTTGAAAAGACGTCATCACCCTCCAAGGCAGGGTGGTGATTAACAAAAAGCATTAGTGCTGTCATCATCCATTTGGTAAATCCCTTAAAAACAAACAAAAGTATAGGTAGGTAAAACATGTCAGCTTTATATATTTAGATATGAGTAACAAAAACAACGGGTGTTTTTTGGATGTTTACAAGTTCAAGTTTTCATATGGGAGCAAAAAAACATGACCACTGAACTAGTAACGGAAATTGCAGGAGAGTAGGTCACAAGAATTCATTTTGAGCTTGAAGAAGATCAAAAGGGAGTTTTGAGAATCCCAACAGATATAAGTAGTTGTATAGGGCACTGTCGTTCAAATATGATTTATGACTGTGATTTACGATCTAATTTATGGTCTAATAAATA
>JAUCMU010000331.1:0-13696 GCA_032275025.1 Enteromius treurensis
GCGTGTTTGTATACAAGCAGAGTAGATTTGCCATCTCGAAGCGAGATTCCTATTCGTCGGTCACCGACGTGACGTCTTCTTCAGGGAACGAGGGTTACAATACGTAACCGAGACGTTACATGTATAGGTTTAAAATTTTGTTTGTACATCTAGTGTATTTAGGTTCATATTTATATTAATTTATGTAGCTCCGTGGTCCTGCGATACACAACATTTCGTTCCACTGTATGTCCTCATACAATAAAGCTTGACTTGACTTTCTGTACAGAAATTCCAAAAACAACACAAGTGAAGAAACCAAAACAAGATGCTTCCACATGTAATCTACATGTAACATGATCATCAGACATAAAACAGCATCAAAATATAGTGTTATGGACTAAAATGTTGACCAGTAAAGTAACAATGACTGTAATAATGACTTTGGTGTGTTGATCAACGACTCCTTTTTCTGGGATGCAGGGTTAGTCTTTTGTTCAGCTTTTTGTTCAAAATTATTACAATTAAATTTTTTATGAAACTTACTCAAGTTTTTAAGAAAAAAATGCATTTTTGTTTACAATCTTTCTTTTAAAGTTATGTATGTTCAGATATTCATAACAAAATATGCATGCAAATTAATCTAAATGAGTCTTAAAGTACTTTAAAGGACACTTGCCGTATAAAACTACAAAACAATTAGTACTGAGACTATATTTCAAGGTGAACTTAAAAACTTTCTACAAGTATTTAATCAGTGCACCATCAGTATTCCACTTTCAAGTTCATAGTTGCAGTACAAGCTAAAAAATATTGATATAAACTAGTTTTGTACTGTTATACTTTAAGTATACTTAACGTATAGTTTTATATATAATCGAGAAAGTGGGCCAATTTAGTTCCAATTGTATTTGAGTATTAAAATACAGTAGTACATTTAAAAGTATACTAGTACATAGATTTTTCAATACTTACGTCATACTGTAAAGCGTACTAAAAATATTCTTGAACTTTACTTAAGAACAGTATACTTAAGAATACTACTTTTTGGTAAGGGTAGTCCAATCCTCTATTCTATTTCCTACTTACTGTTCGCCAAAGTTACATTGGCACAATATTCTGTGAGATTGAGCATTTTATGTGAAGGCGAAAAAATGTTCCATTAATATTTATTTTCTTCTCCGAATACATTTTTGCTACAGTTGTGTTTGCATGAATCCAAAAAGCCTTAAAAAGTCAGCATTGTGATTCAAAAGAAATGTGAAAGTAGCAGTGGTTACATACACTAACCAGCATCAGAGAACTAGCATACATTAAACATTCCATACTGTGAATACAAATGTAATGTGAACTTGATGTGCACAACTGGTAATTCAGCTCTAAGACTTTCATCTGCTTATTTAACACATGCTTGGTAATGGCATCTCTGCAAGCGATTAGCATTTTAGCAGCAATGGGAAACGTTAAAAGCCCAATGAAGTGCTTGAGCAGAGTGTCAGATTGTTAATTGTGGGCGCTGTGTGTAATTTGTTGCTGGAAGGTGTGTTCTCTCGCCGCCAGCAGGCATGTTAATAAATTAGTTGCTGCAGATTAAGAGATAGACATTTCAGCGGAGAGGAATGGATGGAGAGCACTTGTGAAAGTGCTGGAATGTCTTCTGACGGGATTGTTCTGGTTGTATGTACAGTATTAAAAGACAAGTCATTTATGTTTACTACTCAAAATACTATGTCAAGGATTACAAGCACTTGTCAGAATCTTGTGATTATGAATTCCAACTAAAAATACCAACTGACTATTCGAATAACATAGGTTAATTTTAGTGTGGTGTTGCCACAAAAAATATAAAAATAAATATTTAATCTAAGCACTCAATTCAGCGATTGGCCAAGAGACGTTGCAAAGAGCCTCATAAAGCATATTTTACACATTGTATAATGTTTAGTAGAAATGTAACATCACTTAAGTAGATGTATATAACTTAACTGATATGCCTATGCACACACACACACCCATATGGGATCCAAAATAAAGCTGTCAATCATAACGCATTAAACTGCAGCAATGATCAATGAAAACCAGACTGAGACACCAGGGCACGTTTATAAAACACTAATCTTACCACAGGTCTAGCAGCTTTTCTGCACCACGAGCAAGTGATGAGTTCCGAAACTCTGTTTGTTTACTTCCTTTCTCTGAAATTGATTCAAATATATTCCGCCTGCCACGGCATTCTTGCACCTCGGTTGAATCACAGAGTTTGCTTAATTAATGCAAATTTGCCGCATGTGAGAAAGTGCTGGAAGAGGGCTGAGGAAGTCAAGTAAACTGTGATACCATCCACGAGCAGCTTAAGGATATACGTGCAGCTTGCAAAATGAGCTGTAAAGAAAACAACTCGACAAAACTGTTTCCGAGTTCAGCCGTGCTCCGTGGTACTTTATTTTTAACAAATTCCGTCATTAGAGAACAAGCATCTAACCTATGCATAAGCAAGTTTTAACTAGAGCTCCTACTTACGTATGATGACTAAACTATTACATTAGCATTACATTTGCTTACAACTTTGTTAGAGCAATTGTAACAATAACCGTAATTATTGTCTGCTCCGGGGGATTAGTTTAACATCATCATGAGCGATTTTTTTAGGATTGAAACTGTTCCAAGAAAAAACATAGTTTAACACAATCATAACGCAGGCTAGCCTGTTTTTCGAACCTTAAATATTATTAGAAAACTGAACTTATTGTTTAAAGCACATCTGCTATTTACCCTTCTATAGTGACCACTTGTTAACTCCAACTCCAACATAGTTGAGGCGATTTTGAGTATGTATATATATATATATATATGATAATAACAAAGTGTAATGTCATGTACTGCATGTGAGCTATAGGCTCAGAAAAGCAGTACACACTTGGACTGAGGTATCATATCGATCTTCTGGATAGTGGGTGTGTTTGCTCCCTTTCTTGGCTCTTGACCTTTCTAAATGTCTACAGTACTCTTAGCTCCCAGAAAATGAACTCTTAGAACAGCAATGTTTTTAGTCTATTAAAACGTCAATGAAGACTGGAAAAGCATTAATAAGTAGTATTTTCCTACAGTAAATTACTATTTTGAATTGCACTGTAAAATCAAAAGAAAAAATAAAATACTTCTCATTCCTTTAGAGTGCATTTACATCCATGCATGCATTAAAGCATGATAGGTGAAAGTATTGCAAGATTGCAAAAAAATTACACACTTTAGCTTCAAAGTGTGCAACAATCACAATTATTTCCTTAGCTTAGATGACATGAATGAGAGCAGAGTGCCCTGGAAATACTGTTTCTTCCAGGGAAAAAAGTGGTTAACAAGCCCTAAACATGCATCATTATCTCAGGTTTACAGCATGGCGATAGGCAAGAACATTTAGAGCAGAAAAGCGAGCCGTCCATTCGAGCCAAATGGAGAGCTTGTACGTAGGTGTACGGTAGAAGAAAACCAATTATGTTCCAACTCTTCACAAGCATTTCGCACACGACAATCAGACAGCTGTGAAGACCGAACTACGCATCTGGTCTTGCGAGTCCACTAACCCATTTCCTAATGATAGGTTGGTGGAGTCCCTTTTTGTCTCTCATGCATCAGTGAATTCAGATGTAGTCATGCACCTCACTGCCATGTGACATTTGTCAGCCTTCATTCACTCAGATGTCAAGGGTTTGTGTTTAATTGAGCAGCAGTTACAGGTTTAGCGTCCTGCCGCGCATGGCTTCATCTGCTGTAGTGGGCTGAATATTGTTTGGCACAGCAGAGATAAAGTTTTGTGCAACGGGCGCAAAGTTGCTGCAGGCGTCTTCGGTTCACAGCTGTCATGATGTCAAAACAATGTTTACTGCACAAGAATACTGAATTCCCTCAAGCTTGGCCATGCTCTGAATAATAATCTCTACTGAACTCTGAAGTGTTAAAAGCGATCATAAATAGGGGTGACATAAGAACGCATGTAAAGTAGGTGTAAGTTATTTTGCAAGTGCATAAACAAGCCAGTTAAAATTGGAGAAAAAAAGTTGTTGTTTCTTACCAAAGAACTACTAGTTGTCTGTTCCAAAAAAAAGAAAATATCACAAACTATCACAGACCACTGTTCTACCACCACAGACATATTTAATACACTGTAATGCATTAAGATTCTAGGAAATGCATTTTTGAAGGTCATCGCACACAAACTACTGGGAATCCAAGTGAAGAGAAAAGACTAAAACATAGCGATTGAAGAGCTACACACAAAAGTAAGCTAACACAGTTCCATATGTTTCTTTTAAAAAGTAACACTTCCAACAGTGATCAAATGTACTTGAACAATTGAGTGATTTACCGCTCACATGATTGATCATGTGATTTAGCTCTTCTCCCGCTTCCTCGCACCTCTATTTGTTCCTGCGCGCTCTGTAGTGTCAAGGTTTTCCTCTCTATAAAACATCTGGCATCACAAGCATCTTCCAAGAGAGGCTGTTTTACATGGTCTCGAGAGGGAGGATAAGCAAAACAATGGAGAATCCAGATTGTGAGGTAATAAATCTGTTAAACCGGTTTCATTGTTCTTCCCTGAAGTCCTGGTTGCCATGAATTATGTTGACATAATTGCCAACATGCCTCAAAGCAAGTATAAGCAGCTTCAGGAAGCAAGGTCACATCTCATCACGCAATAACTCACCGACAACATGCGCATCTATATACGCAATCCAAAATATCCATCTCTGGATGATATTAATAGATAGGTTGCAGATGAAACTGACTGGAATTAGGAATTGTTGCAGCTTAGTACTTGTACAAAGCATTTCAGTTAATCATGCAGGTGTCAGCTGAAGCTTCTGGCCTTGAGAACAGAGGAGACAACGGTAAATCCCATCATCAACTTGGGAAATAAGGTAGTGGATAGTTGCTTCTAGGAAGACCAAAAAGCAGGGAAAAAAAACATGAAATTCAGCTAAGAGCAAATATTAAAAACACAATGCTGAATGTCTCCATTTACCAAACATGAATTAACTTCTCAAACATGTATAGCAGCATTGATCAGGAGGTGATTCGATATTCGTATAGGAGTTTTAAAGTGTCTATCATTGAAAAAGACACTATATGAAGGGCCATTTTAACAAGATTTGTTACAGCACAGCCAGAACACTTGTCCATTTGAGCCTTTTTTATTATTTACACACAAACACATTTTATTTATCCAGGTCTGCAAGGCCTCCTATTATATGATGAAATGTATGGGGCTCCAATAATCTGTGCTTTGAACATTTCCCTTGACATTTGGCCTTGCAAGGCTGAGCAATGAAGTTCCTTAGGACAGTTTGTATGAAGGAAGTACTGAGATGTGTCATCCATTAAATGCACACTTCTCAAATGTAAATATGGACTGTTGTTAACAAAAATGGCAATCAATGAAACCGAGTGCAGTTCAGCTTTGAGTCAAAGCCAAAAACTGATTCATATGAGTGCTATATTCAAGCTCTTTTACACATTTTCAGAGATAAACAAGGCTTTGATAAAACCGTGAGGTTTGAAAGCTTTTCAAAACTTTCAATCTCGGGTCTGATCCTCATAACTGGCTTTCACTTTCAGGTCGGCCTCCATGTCATCAAGCGGAGATGTAAACACGCCACACAAAAGCATTGCAGGAACACATCTTAGTTAACTAGCACTCCTGCAATATTCTCAATTCACTACAAAATGTGCCATTAAGGCCAAACCTGTCAGGATGGTTCCCTGCTGGCATTAACTCATAGGGGAAATTCCTGATGGATGAAGGTGAGGTATGCTCTGCAGGTGTCCGCTGGGAACTTCTTCTCTTCGCTCTCTGTCTCTCCTGGGAAAAGAGCGGCAAGGGTAGCATCCTCAGCAGCTTCCAGCGCATTAGCTCTGATCAAACGGCTGCATGCGTCTCCCGTGCCCCTCCAGCTCCTGCTCTCCAGAACAGAATATGTGCATTAGTGCTCATGCATTATAAATTGAAGCAGATATATGTTTTCAAACATCGTTACCGAGGCAGAGGATGGGGTTTAAAAACTAATACACATTATCATTTATCCATTATGGTTCATATATATATATATATATATATATACTGTATATATTTAAAAATATATACAAAAATATAAATATAATGGCACAGTGAGTGATAAGCAGGAAATGGGAAACCCAGAGTGTACTAGAAGCAAATCGCTTCAGAAGAAGTTGAGGGGAAAAGCATAAAATACACATCCATCACCTTTTTCAAACTACCGACAGTCAAGTTGAGGTCCAGACTCTCACTGGGTCATTTAGTAACAACAAAATCCATAGAATATTTTTCCAATTGAACTGTGGAGCATGCAAAAGCTCTTTGGCGCTCTGCAAACATTCAGTATTTTCTTCCCATTTTTTTCTTGTTAGTTTGTTTTGGACAGCAGCTTCCTTCATGGTGTTCTCCCATGTGACTTGTGATGGACATATTCCAGAATGGATACACATACAATACTTGTTTACCTAATGTGATCATTAAAAGACAAGAAAACATATCACAGTCTTTTGTTTAGGCAGACCATATTTTACTATTGTAAAATAACCAAATATTATGATTAAATCAAGTAGAAATCAATGAGTTCTCCATTGTAATATTTTAAAATGTCATTTATGATGGCAAAGCTGAATTTTAAGCAATCATTACTCCAGTCTACAGTCACATGACTGATTTCCTTCAGAAATCATTCTGTGTTGATTTAGTTCTCAAAAAACATTTCTTGTCATTACCAATATTGTATATCTTATATTTCGAATAGTATAATGTTTTATGAATTGATTAATAAACAATGTGCAAATGTATAAATGAATATGAACCATTTGGCAGTAAAAAAAAAAAAAAACATTTAATTAGTCAAATCTAATGTATTGACAAATTTTAACAAATTAATGTTTTCCAAGTATTGTGAAGTGGTACCAAAACTATAATTCCAGCATTTATAACAAATTAGATCAACTCTATATCCTTTGTTTGAAAAGCTTGTTTTGGTTTTTGGCTTATGATGCAGTTTTCCCACAATTCAAGACCATCATTTCAAGTTTCATATCTTCATCAAACAGGTTGTGTTCTATTAGGAAGAACCACACCCTTGACTCACAAGGACAGGCACAGGAAAAATAAAAATGCATCTCTGATTTCTTTCAGAGTCATTAATATTTATTAGAAGGCAGCAAGTGCAAAAGTATAGGCACCAGCAAAAAAGTTTATCAAAGTACAAACTGTTTATCAGGGTGGTAATGTAATTAGTCCTGGGTGAATATAGTCTCCTTTACATTACCTTAACCTGGACAGGGGGCAGATTCCAGGTCCAGGAACAGGGTCCTGCCAACACCTCCTCATAAATAATGTTCCTCTGCTCATCTCCAGCCCCTCTGCTGATCAAACACTCTGAGACACAGTGGGAATAAAATATGAGAACGTACTTCTAGCATTTGTGAGAATTTCAGCTCTGCAGGAAGAACTTTGGAGATGCTGAATAAACATAAATGTAGCTATGCTTCTAAAGCCATGCAATTCTGCTGAGACTCCAGTATAATTTTATCATCAAGTGTAATTTTTTAACATATCCCTTACGTACAGCATAAATGCCTCAACGGTAGGTCTTTATGTAACTTTAATGAGACATCTTTAAGCACAGAAACAACAGTTTCAGAACAGACAGTAAATGAAGCTAACAGGTTACAAAGCGAGCTAGATCTGAACCGAAATCTTCGACTTCGAACCACAGCTCAATGTGCCTGTACGTGTGTGTTTGGTTTGGTTTTTCCTGGTATAAACTTGTAAAATGAGTCAGTAAGTGACACTGCCTGACAAAGCATCAAGTCACAAACATGTTTTCACTTAAAAGGCTATCTTCTGTGTCAGTGATTGCAAATTCTCATGCATATCCGTGTCTTAATTGTTGAGTTTTTAGCAGGTGTCAATGGAAATTTCCTTTTCTGCTATACCTAATCAAACGTACGAAAAGAACCAGGCTTGGCCCCTGCTGTGCATAATCATATTATTTCTATTGTGCTGTTTGTACATCAGCCCCTTTTTGATATGGGTTGATTTTATGCTGGGATTTATATAGAGGGATTTAAGATCTTTTTATGCAGCCACCGTTTCATGCTTCTTATGCAACCAAATTGAAAACTTAAGCAAACTTCTGCTGTGCCCCCTGTTTGACAGTGCAACAAGGACTGCATGTTATCCATTATTTATGGTCCTTTCGATTTACTTCGGTATGGTTCGGCTCAGCCCTTTAACTAATTTTCATTACATTTTCCCAGAAATCTTCGGCTTGTTGACTAGCCAGGAAAGTTGGATATAGTTTTTCATTCTATTGGCTGACCAATCTTGAAAATTACAAACAAAAGGAAATATACAATTAAAAACATAAATGATTTTAAAATTACCATAATACATTATATAGCTGCTGACTATTACTATTACAATACTTGTTTATTTCAAGAGTTGTCAATGTGTAATACATGGCTACATATTCTATGAAGAACCAAAGGAATGTGTGAACTTACAATGTATGTCAATACACAAGAGCACTAGCCCTAGGTATGCCTCCATTACTCACAGTCTGCAATGTATTCTTAGACATTTCTGTAGCATTCAGCACAGTCTTTGTTCACATAGCACTGCTAGTGTATATGTCCCTCGTGTAATCAGACTATGTATAATGCTGGTGTTTCACCTGAAGCATTGCAGCAGGTAAAGAATGAGGGTCAGAGAGAACGGCAACACAAAGCACAATTATTTGCCATGCCAATAAAGCACATCAAAATGGCAGAAAGCAAAAGATTGCAGAGGGAAAAGAGAGAGAGAGAGAGTAAACAATTTAAGGAAAACTTAAGATATAAGTAAAGATAAGGCAGCGAGTTACAGAAAAAGGTTTGAGGGAGAGAAGATCCCAGTTGAGTGGGGTGCTGTGTTGCCTTCAGCTCTCTGTAATCCCAGATCACAGTGATCTGATAGCATCTGCCCCTCTCATTCAGGATTAACAATAAGACAGCGCAATCCGACGGTCCCTCTCGCACATCCGTCAAACATGTGGTTTCTTCACTAGTGGGTGGCCAACCAGAACACAACCATAGGTCGGTGCGCTCATTCCGTGATACACGCTGAGAGTAATTGATGCCAATCTCTGTTTAAATGCCAATTAAACCAAAGATATTTGTTCTTCCAAGCATGTCACAAGAGGTATCTCTATAATAGAGGAACGAACATTATTTAACAATTGAACATGAGAAGATTAGACAACCGGGTTAGTGTACTAACAATAATATAGGCTACAGAAATACATGTATGTTTACAGTAAAACAACTTTTAAATTAAACTTAATACAGTGGCAATGTTACAGTGTGACATTTTAGTGACGGTATAGTTTAACTGCAAATCACAAAATTATCAAATATTATTATTAAAATAAATAATATCCCATGTGTGATCCAATAAGCATTAACAAAACCCTATAAAACTCAATTATAAACAAAAATAAAACATGTTTTTAGCACTTTTTGTTAAATATTAATTTAATCTGTAAATTATTCAATTATTTTTTTTTTTTGTTGTTACAATAAGTCTTTCAAAAATATTAAATTTCTCCTGTACAACAAATTAACAGGTTTGTGTGTATTTGTATTACGTTTACAGTCATATATTGTTTGATGTAGTCAAGATACTTTTTTATAAAGTGAACTGCAAGTATATTCAAAAATATTTATTTCTGAAAAAAGCAAATTTATGCACATATGCGAGTACATTTATCATTAAAACCCTCTTCTCATGATCAATGTTCATGCTGGTTTTATTTGCTATAAAGAAAAGCTTACCAAGAAACTGCAATGATGGCCCAAAGTTTCAGTGTGACTGATGAGCGCTTTATGTTGATTAAAATGTGAATGAATCTCTAATTTCGCCCTGCAATTTAGAATCGACATCTTAAAAGTGCCACTCAGTACAGACAACAGCGTTGCTTTACACAGCTCTCACAGCTGTGGGCAATTATGCTCTGGAGCACCGGGATCCGCCATATTCTCATCTAACCGTGTTCATCAACTCGCTGAAGTTTAAGGAAAGCTGCTGATGCAAAGAAGTGTAAACAAGGTTTCCCCTTATGTTCACATTGAAGAGTAGCAGAAGAGTGTACAGTATGTGTGTGCGTAGGCAGATGGGAGAGTGGTCAGTTCTGACTGAACGTGTCGCATTCGTTTGTGTGCATTTATCTTTTAAAAATATTCCTTTCAGCATTTGAATGTCCGAGCAGAATGTCCCCATTACTGTGAAATTCACTGGCTTATTGAGAGCCTGCCTCTGGTGACATATGGTTTAGGGCTCTTAAGTTTTAATACTCAAAAAGAATCAAAAACAGGCAGGCTACAAAATCCAGGTGATATTGACTCCATGCTGAGTTTTCGGTAACTGGCATCCTTACAAAGTAGCCATAAGAGAACTCGCTCCAAAAGAGGTCCCTTTGCTCTTGTTAAAACAGACCCCTGAAGACTAGCAAAATAGCTTCCCCTCAGCATTACTGTGCAAGACGATGCTGGAAACTCTAACAACCACCGGCCTCAAGCATATGAGGATGGCTGTCAACCCAATGCCACATGCGAAACTGCAGCAAGCGAGGGGAACAAATTCGATTTATGCATTTTAGAGTTTCTCATTATGCATGTGCAGAGTGGGCTGAGCTGGAACACTTATGCAAAGCAGAAGCCAATTTGAGGCAAGTAAGATGCGAAAGCACAAAAATGTTCTTAAACTGCCCGGTTTGACAGCTATTTCAGCTGAGGGGTTCTGACAAATACATTAAGGGTATTAGCTCGCACTCAGTATTTACTTAGCATGGTTTTTAAAGGTGCACTCTGTCATTTTTCCCCAAGTTAAAAAGTTCTACAAAGAAATTAATAGCAGTTTATGAAAAATGTTTCTAAATTTAACTGTTTAAAAGTAAGTTATTAAGAAATTATGACTTTTGTTCAGCAAGGATGCACTAAATTGAGCAAAAGTGACAGTAAAGACATCTACAATGTTAAAACGATTTCTATTTTAAACAAATGCTGTCTTTTTGAACTCTCTATTCACCCAAGAATGACACAAAATTATTAAAAGGATACAGTAGTTCACCCAATAATGAAATTTCGCTCATTAATTGAGGGTGTCTTATACTTCTGCGTCGGACCTACGCTGCAGCCTTTACACCGTAGGCTGTGTGTCACTTTTTGCGTGTTGTAGTTTGTTTTAAACTAAGACAACAACGTCATTCTTTCAATCTCCACAAAGGCTTGTACCACACCAGAACAACATTATTTTTCATTGACAACTAGGTGATGTATGTGCTATGCTACATTATAAGTGTTAAGACTCTTGTTCTTTGCATTATTTTATTTTAAATAACAAGGTGTAACATTAAAATTAGTGCTGTCAAAGGATTAATACATGCAGGTAGATGTGCTGTGTAGATTTATTATGTATTTATCAATACATGTTGAATGTGATTAATCACAATTAGTCATTCAACAGCACTAATTATAATATATTTAACAAAACTCAAATACATATAGAGGGAGGTCGTTATAGTAGACTAATCACAGTGCTTGTGGTCCATGCAGAATTGACAATCTTGGAGAGGTGCACATTAGGCTATGCTGTATAGGCTACTCACCCTCAGGTCATTCCAAACATGCAAGACCTTCGTTCATCTTTGGAACACATATTCAGACCTCTCTCCCAAAATTCTTCCTTGTCCTATCAAATTAAAGACAAAAATAAATATTTTAAAAAGGCTATTGATAACAGTTTTGAGTCTTCCTTTCATGTGAATGTCATTTCTATTATTTTAGAGGTATTTTTCAAAACTACTAATCATTTCTTCAACTGTAAAACTTTTAATGAGGACAAAAATGATGGAGCGCACCTTTACGTGCTCTGACCTTTCAAAATCCATAAAATATGAGTATTATATATCTCAGCACTCACTCAATATTCAGTCATTGCCAAGGACTGCAATGGGTCTTTTTGGCTGCAAGTATGTATGCAAGTATATTACATATAAAATAAAACACTTTATTATAAAATGCTGTTATTTTCCTACTAAATCTACTATGTTTTACTCTTCACCAAGAATCATCTGATTTTAATGACTGTAAATACATTTGACATTTTAGTCAGCCAAAGGTAGAGGACAACTGAGAATGAAGTGCCCAGCTGACATTTATGGTAATAAACAAGGTAGTGGGCCGACGCCATTGATCCCATCTCTCACTCGCCAAGTGTTGACTATGCAATGCTTTGAAGTAGGATAGAACATAAAAAAAAAGTCACAGCTGAGTTAATAAGAGATACAGGAGAGACGAAGCCTGTCAGGACTGATGTTCCACATATAGAGGGAAAACAAAAGAACGCTATTTTCTCATCAAAAGATGAAGAAGAGGGGGGAGGGGTGTTGTCTTCACATGGGATGAAGAACATAAAGGATGGCGTGATGCATTTTTGACCTGCATGCCTCAGCATGCTGCGTTTTTCATACAGATATCTATTCGAAAGAAGTTGAAAGAATCGTTGCTCAATCGTTATTTCGATTTTTCACAACAAATACTTTTTACATAACTGGAAAGAAATGATTAGCATTGCAATTTGTCCTTGAGACAACAACCATTTTCTAAGAGCAATCTAAATACACTCAAATTCTGGTTCAAATACACATGGTTTGTTAAGTTTGGATATCCTTATTAATTGTATAAGATATGTATAAAGCAATGAAGTTGACTACTCAACAATTAATCTCCTGTGTCTCTCTGCATCACCGTAATGGCACTTTGAAGAATATATACACTGGATGCAAAGAGTGTATGGTAGTTTGTGTTAGCTGTGTTAACACACAGATACCCTATTTAAAACAGAAGTGCACATAGAAAATATATCTGTGTCGTGGTTTTAATCCAAAATATCTTAAATTGCTAAGACAAACTAAGTTTTTATGGGTTTGGAACCACATGGGGCTAAGTCATTAATGACAAAACTTTTATTTTTGGGGTGGAGTAACCCTTTAACTGGACATATATTTTATATTTTATAACTGTATTTTTGATCAAATAAATGCAGTTTTGTAAAGACAGTTGTAAATCTCACAGTACAAAACCAAATCATTCTCAGGTCAGCACCTGCACTTCTGCGATTGAATTTGATAATGAATTACACTAAGATTTAAGTATGTCTTGTAAAAAATAATAATAATAAAAATACATTTAATTGAAGAGAGCATTTTTTGCAGGATGGAGTAGACTGCCTGCAGCTATGCTGACACTGTCCGTGATGAAACATTATAACAGACTGAAGCAGGGGCGGATCTAGAAAATTATTCATGGGGTGGCATTAAAATTATGAGGGGTGGCAACACTTGCATGGTTTTTGTAGATTTAAGGAACGCAATTCTTATTCAGTGTATAGACTAGGGTGCACATTATTACATTGTCCAATTAAAAATGAAATGTGTGATTGACTTTAACTTGATATCTGGATTGGAAAGTCAGATAAATTAAATGAGATGGTGCGGTATTTTTAACTTCTCTTTATTGAGTTCTATGCAAACCTGTATCGAGTTTAAGTCTATGCCAAGCTTTACAAAGCATGACAAACAATGCAGACTGCATATGGATACAAAGTCTCAGTGGA
>JAUCMU010000332.1:0-13686 GCA_032275025.1 Enteromius treurensis
TACATTACCATCAATCTGTTCTTCTATTTGATAATGTTCAGTGCTTTGCTACAATATGTATTGTTAAAAGCGCTATATAAATAAAAGTGACTTGACTTAACCATGGTATTTCTTCTTTAGTATCTATGTTAGAGAGTGAAATTGCATTTTCATTCAGCTCATCAGTGCTGTTTTATGCACGATTTAGAACAGACAACCTGTGTTTCTGACATGAATGATACTGCAAACTGTGTAGCCTTTACAAATACTTATACACTTCTTACTATTACACTCTTAAAAATGAAAATGCTTTAAAAGATTCTTCATTGTGATGTCACAGAAGAACTTTCAGTTCAAAGTGCCAAGGCTTCGAAAGAGCTGCATGAGCGTGGGCCTGACCAAGGGGCGATGCGGGAACTCCGCGCTGCGACGGACCTCGCTTTCAGGGCGACCAAAGTCACAGCGCGAGCCCTTGGCCAGGTGATGTCCACTGCGGTGGTCCAGGAACGTCACCTTCTGTGCATTCAGCCGCTGTGGGCCTAAGGGTCGGCGCTACCCACAATTTCAAAGAAAGAGTACATTTTTGCGCCTCCGGGCCCAGTGCCCGAAGGTCTCCATCTAACACAAACCTTTTTGTCTTCACAGATGCTGTCAACGGTCAGCGTTCCCTTGATACCCCTGTCAAAACGGCTCGGAGCTTGGATAGCACTCCCCAGCCCCTCGCAGTGGTTGATTCGGACGGTACTCCTCGGCTATGCTATTCAGTTCGCCAGGCACCACCCCGGTATCGCAGCATTCGCTCTACCTCGGTCCGCTTAGAGAGCCAAGCTGCTCCTACTGGGGAAGGAAGCAATCGAGCCTGTCCCTGCAGCCAAGATGAGGTCGGGGTTTTACAGCCCTTACTTCATCATGCCCAAAAAGAGCGGTGGGTTGAGACCGATCCTGGATCTGAGAGCTCTGAATCAGTCTCTTCTCAAGATGCCATTCAAGATGCTCACTCCGAAGCGCATACTAACATGCATTCGGAGCCGGGATTGGTTTGCAGCCATCGACCTGAAGGATGCGTACTTTCATGTTTTGATTCTGCCTCGACACAGACCCCTTCTGCCGTTTGCGTTCGAGGGTCGAGCATATCAGTACAGGGTCTTACCCTTTGGCCTGTCCCTGTCTCCCCGGGTCTTTAAGAAGCTAGCTTCTCCAGCCTCTCCAGTGCTGTCATAGAGACCATCTCTCAAGTGTGAGCTCCCTCTACGAGGCAGGCTTACACTCAGAGATGGGGTATGTTCGTCGAATGGTGTTCCTCCCGCGGAGAGGACCCACAGAGATGCACGATCGCATTTGTGATTTCCTTCCTGCAAGAGAAGTTGGAGTGCAGGCTGTCCCCTTTGACTCTTAAACTGTATGTCGCTTCCATAGCCACATATCACAACGCAGTGGAGGGTGCGTCCCTCGGGAAGCACCAACTCACCGTTCGATTCCTCACCGTGAATCCCCCGAGACCACACCTCCTCCCCTCTTAGGACCTAGCCGGTGCCTTAAATGGCCTGCGGTTAGCTCCCTTTGAGCCTCTTCAGTCTACGGATATTAAATATCTAACACTGAAGACAGCGCTTCTCGTTGCGCTTGCTTCCATTAAGAGGGTGGGGGATCTGCAAGCCTTCTCTGTCGACGAAAAATTCGGCCTGGCTGACTCTCACGTCATTCCGGAGACCTCGGCCCGGCTACGTGCCCAAGGTTCCCACCATGCCTTTCCGCAATCAGGTGGTGAACCTGCAAGCTAGTGCCGGCATGCTGCGCCGGTCCCGCGCTTAAAATTCTCAGTGTTCCCTTAAATGTGCGTAACCTGAGTCCTCCCTGCCCCACTGTCGGACTGGAGCAATGTAGCTCTGGCTGTGCTTCCTCGGGTCTCCTTCACCCAGAGAAGGATCTTAATTATATTCATATTATATCCCTTCAATTATAACCATATTCGTATTGATATATTGTATTTTCTTATTCCACATGCTAGTACTGTGTGTTAACTCATGTGCTCCGCCCTCAACCACCTGCTTCATCACCACTGACAGCAACTCTGTGTGCCCCCCTTCTCGAACCACAGAGGGTTGGGAAGGTTACGTGTGGATCCCTCTGCTGGCAAAATTTTAAAGTATCTCGCATTTCGGCGGGGGGGATGTCCACGTAACCCGGCCTCAGAGTCGTGGCCCGTTCCATGGGTATCCGACTGAAAGGGTAACGTCTAGATTACG
This sequence comes from Enteromius treurensis, assembly GCA_032275025.1. Lineage (NCBI taxonomy): Eukaryota > Metazoa > Chordata > Actinopteri > Cypriniformes > Cyprinidae > Enteromius > Enteromius treurensis. The sequence continues at coordinate 2,226 of JAUCMU010000332.1, forward strand.
AATGTAACCCACGTTCCCTGAAGGAGGGAACGGAGACGTTACAATTTCTCCAGCCACGACTCAAATTTTAACATTTTGCTAAACTGTTAATTCCTTTGAAGGGCTAACCTTAAAGTGGTACTTAACACTAATTACTGTCCGATTTGTAAAACTATTAAAGACTTGAATTAGGCTTACAATAATTACAATAAAGCACAGTCACAACAAAATCAGACTTTAGTCTTTTTATGATTTTAAATATTAAAGTAAGTTTAATCCCATTAAACTGTTTTTGAAATTAAATCTTTGCCCAATTATGTCAGGAAAGACTGGGCTCTGCATTCTTTACATTGATGTCTGATATTTGAAAGCAGTTAATGCAATTTTTATGTATGAGCATGTGCATGAGCGTATACAGTACATACAGTATTTAGATGTAACCCCCTTTGGTTACATTTTTATAATTACAGATTTTTTCTCAGTGACTGCAACAAATTACAGTTACATTAAGTACGTAATTAGTATATAATTAAATTACATAATTTCCATTACATGTAATAAGTTACCCACCAACAACAAAAAGCAGGTAATTAATAGGGACAATTTAGATGTACCCCAACCATATCTAGTGCTTTTCTGATGTAAGTCTATAAGCAACTACCTCAACAACCCCAGCTACTGCATAGCAATGCTTCTGGCAAGCACCCAGAACACCTTAGCAACCGCATAGCAACGTTCTGGCAACCACCCAGAACTTTCATTGTAGTGGCTATGTTCGTATGATTTTTTTTTTTTTTTTTGTGGGGGGGTATTATCTCAGTGTTTAAAGAGACATTGACAGATTATTGAGTATGGTGTGGCTACATAAGAGATTGTTCAAGAGCATGAGATTATACTCTTGAGAATTTGAGGCTGAGGCCATTATCTTAAACACCCTGCCTCAGAGGAACCATATTTGGGGGACAGAAGAGGGGAGAAAGGGAGGGAAAGGCTGGGAAGATGAGCTATGATTTTACTTTGACGGTAATGAAGTGGAGAAAAGGGAAATAAATGTCTAAGTGCAGTTATAAAAGAAAGTGGGGGAGAGGAATGGGAAGATTCGCTACCTCTCTTTTTTTCCTCCGTCATTAGTCTTTGTACAAGGTGTGTCAACACAATCCTCTCTCTGCTCACGCAGGCCTTTTGTTTAACATGCCTCTTAGAATATGGCAATTATTAGAATGGCACGGACAGTACAGTACCCATGCACAACTGTATAAAAGTACAAATGTATTGATATATGACGACAACCCCTACTGGGTCCCTTGATTAATGAGCTTAGCGACTTGACTAATTAGACATCATTAATCAATTGAGCCTGCTTGCAAATTAAGTAACATTAAACTGATCATGGGCAGCTTGTTGAACTGTGCATGTACTGACCTACAGTAGGCCAGGAACACACTTTATGTAAACATAAAAGTCCAAAACTCACATATTGTACAAGAACACAGCATATCTGATTGATTTCTGAAGGATCAAGTGATACTATGGATTTACTATGAATTAACTATGGTTTTACTAGAGTAAAAAAAGTGTAAAAATCAATTTATGGTTATCACTGTTTTATTATACAAACCAACGTTTTTTTAGGTAAAACCATAGTTATTCTTAAGAGAATAACTGCTAAAATTTTGCTTTGTTATGATAACAATAAAATACATTTTAAAATAAATTTACAATAGAAAACTGATTGGGATAATTACACAATATTACTGTTTTCAATTCATTTTTAGCACAACACTCAAAACTCTTGCTCACTCCAAACCTCAGAAAGGTATTGTAATACATTTTTTAGTTATATTTTAGGGCATTGACTTTATTTGACAAAAGGAGAGACAGAAATGATAGGATAGGAGAGACTAGATCAGGAATGAAAAAGTCCTCCAGTCAAACTTGGGTTCCCCGAAGCGCTGATACTGTATGTCAAGAGCTCTACCCACTATCCTCTAACTCCTGAACTGCAGATGAAATGCAGTGGATAAAGATGTCATAGTGCATCTCTACATAGCCCAAGAACTAAATTATAAATGTTTAATGCTTTAAATATTGCTATTTGGGGGATTTTCTCAGTTTACAAAAATCCAATCGTTTTAACAGAAATGCATGCGATTGGGAGCTGCGCTTTAGCGCAAAAACTTTCCTCTGCCGATTTAGCTTGTGTTCAACAAAGGTGCAGGGTTGAAAGTGACTTCTGTGAACACAGTGCTTCACGCATCACTACACTATAGACAAAGCAACTTTTTTGCTTTTGAAACGTCTATTAAAATGTTGCTAAACTCACATGTTCCTTGTCTACTCACCGGTGTCAAGTTTGGTTCCTTTAGTGCAGGCTACGATGGCACCCATGCTTGGTTGAGAGGTCATGCCTGCCATGGAGTCTACTGCTACGTCAACTACATCTGCACCTGCTTGTGCACAGGCTAACATTGCCGCGACCCCCGCACCTGCAGTGTCGTGAGTGTGAACATGGATAGGGATGTCAGGGAAACGGTCCCGCAATGCTCCGATCAGTAAACGGCTAGCCTCAGGCTTCAGCAGGCCAGCCATGTCCTAGGAAGAAAAGAGAGCAGAGCTGCTTTTAAACACTTAAGTGCACCCCATGAAAATCACATTATGACAATCACTGTCATTACAGCAGCTCAACAAAGAAAAAGAAAAAAAGAAACAGAAATAACACAGTGAGAATGAGTATTACTGTCAGAGTCTTCAGTCATTACACCCTTTAGTGACTGTCAAACACAGCTAAAAATATCATGCTAAGAGTCCTGACACAAAAAACAGTGGTTATACTAGCAAATCCTTCACCTCTGCCTCTGTGAATGTGGAACATACTGTATGATTGTCAGGCCAATTCAGTGTGTGTGATCTACCTTAATAGCCAGTATGTGTGTTCCAGCCTTAACTAGCTCATCGGCCAGCTTTAGATAGTACTCCAGTGAGTATTTCTGTCTCATGGGGTCAGACACGTCTCCCGTGTAAGAAATGGCCGCCTCCACCACGCCTCCGGCCGCCCCTGCTGCTTCCATCCCCAAAAGCATGTTTGGAATATAATTCAAGGAGTCAAAAACACGAAAGATATCCATTCCGTTCTCTTTGGCTACCTCGCAGAATCTAGAGAAAGAAAGAGTGAGGATAAATAGAAATAAGGTTGTCAGCTCTGCTCTATAGTAAACTCCTTCAAAACTGACATTTATGGTTTTATAAGAGTAAAGAGAGACATTTGTTTGAATGCGCATTCAAGTAAAGCCACTGACATCAGACATTTTAGTGCCTGCCAGGATATTATGTATTTTCCAACTGTTATCATTAGAAGATGTTTTTATTACGGAATGTGAAAAATTTCAAAGAAACTTGCTGCTATGACGAAGTATGTTTGCAAGAGCCCTGCCATGTGGTTGCTAAGATGTGCTGAGAGGTTTTTAACATGTTGATTTGCATAATTAGTTCTGAGAGAATTTTATGAAGTTGTTAGGGGTATGATACATCTATGTCTAATATAGTGCAAATATACATGCTATTCCACATTACATTCACACAATATTAGTGTCTTTACCAAAGCAGTACAACATTTGTGAGCAAACTTTGCCTCTTATGAACTTATGAGACAATCCTAAATACCATGTGTACAGTACATGACATTAATTATCAGCTTAACATTTACTCTAATATTAAAAAATGAATGTGAAGAGCTCTACAATTGTGTTTACCGCTGCTATGGTATCGGGTCTAACTCTCTATGGCTCAATACGTGTACTGCCTTCTTTTGTGTATGTGTGTGTTTATTTTGTGCCTAGAAATGTAATCACCTAAATTGTGTGGGCAAGCCAACAGCACCCATGAGAAAAACAGCTTTATAAGCATACTAAACAATATCTTAAACATTTAAATTTGCAGAAAGACTTCTGCAATGGTAAGATTAGGAGTAGAGGATAGAAAATAATATTAGCCAATGAAAATGTGTGTGTGTTCTCACTTGAAAACTGCATTATCAGGGTAGTTTGTGTATCCCACAGCATTGGCCCCACGTAGTAGCATCTGAAATGGGACATTGGGAATCAGAGCTCGGAGCTCCTGAAGTCTCCTCCACGGACATTCCCACAGAAAACGCATTGCTACATCAAATGTAGCTCCTAGAGAAAGCAAAAGAGATATAAAGATCATGTGATCCTCAGTAAACCAAAACACTCAAAAAACTTGAACGATGTATTTATTGGCGAAAGACTCTGTCAACGTGTCACGTACCCCCCCAGTTCTCCAGGCTGAAAAGATTATTGAAGTTGTGGCTCACAAATGGAGCAATCTTCTTGAGGTCGTGTGTCCTGACACGAGTGGCCAGCAGGGACTGGTGGGCATCTCTGAAGGTAGTGTCCATCAGTAGAAGACCCTGGTGCTGTCGAACTGCCCGTGCAAAACCCTCAGGACCCTCCTTCAACAGGATTTCACGGAAGCCCATGGGCGGCTCACCTGGAAGTAAGAAAAAAATAGTTTAGTTTGCAGCACATAAATAAAGCCACTTTTAAGGGTGTACAATATAGTATATACCAAAAATTATATTTCAGTATTTAGTGGGATTTGGTGAATTACGACAATAACAATAAGTAGAAAATACATCAAATCAACAGTAGTGGTGGTAATTCACTAGATGAGTGAATCATTGAATCATTCACCCACAAGGCTGAATCACTCAGGAACAAAACAAGTGACTGTCTTTATGACAGAATCATTGAATTATTGACTCACCTACATCATTCAAAACTATTTATTTATTTATTCAATAAATAAATTTAAAAAAAAACTGGTGTGGGCTGGAAATTTATAACTTCTATTTTAGACCATTTTAGTTGCAGAACCCCAACACACATGCACACGCACACACATTCACAAATATATACAGTATAGACAATACTGTGTCTACAACTATATTAACTTATTTTAACTTACAGTACTGGAATTGTATCATGTCAATATTTTGTAAAAACAGCACCATTGCTCAAGTGGCTTTTCTTGATCTAATAAGTATCATAACAATTAATATAAGTTTCAAACAATTAATTATGATTATTCATATCATAAATACACACATAAAATATAGTAAATATTGAAATATTTGTAAATGCAAATATTTAAGAAAATATTTTATGTTTTATGTATTACATTTAATATATTTATATATAATATTTGCATGAATATAAATATATGTAAAAATTTTCTAAATATATGCTGTTTGTTTGTGTTTTATATATATATATATATATACACACACACATACAGTATACATACACATCATAAATATACACAGTTCATCCACATATTACGTAAACAAAAATGTAGTTTGGATGTCATTAATCACGATTTCTCATTTGACAGGACTAATAATAAGTTAATCATATAGTTAATTTATGCATTTTTTTTTTTTTTTTTCAAAATGAGTGATATAGCTACTTGTCAGCACACGTTTACAACGACAATTGCAATAGCATCACAGATGCATATCACGCACCCCTAGGGACTATATCTACTATTTATCTACTATTAACTACTGACAGTCTCTGACTAACAGCTATAGACTGACGTTGAAGTAATCTGACTGCTTCTCATTGTGAGCTTGTCACATGTACTGCTTTGAAACAGGTGATCAATTAAATGAGTGCCACTGACACTTCTCACTGATTCTCTGTCATGCAATGTCTCGTTTTGGCAGCCAATCAAAGTAAACTCGAATAAGAACAGGAACACCACATAAATGTTTGCTGAGGAGAACAGGAAGATAATGAGGTGCTGAATAGTTTAAACCAGACCACATTTCTCTGCTAAACCTAAGCATTGTTTCTCTGCTCACGGGTCAGTGCCAAAGCTATGAGAACCTGCCATTCAGGAGACAATGGGAAGTTCCTACTATTTATAGGCTTCAGATGTGGCAGTTTGAGGGGCCATTAACTCAGGCAGGTATTGGTACTGTTAACCTCCATCACAAACAAAGTCAGATATATAGACTCTCTCTATTAATGCAAATGAGGCAAATGCATTAAAACTCCAGAAAAACTGGGTGGGCTGCTAGTTATTCAAGGGGACATCAAACCATGCTGTCCAATGAGAGAGGGAGTATGAGATAAAAAAGGACGGGGGAGACCAATGATAGAATTGCAGTAAGAAAGACATTGATGCATAGATTTGCATATTTCAAGGCATAAATACACCCACATGTGAGTCTAAATGTATGTGCTGCTGTGGGAATTTCTCTGGATGGAACGCTGGCGGCCATATGAAAGGAAAGATGAAGGCCAAAGCCTATTTATCGCTCATTGTGTGTCTGAAACGCATATGCAACACACACAATGCAGAGGAGCATCTCATGAGGTTTGGGATACTCCTACCACAGATGTGACCTACTTACACAGACACTTGCATTTTTTATCCCATGAAAGACCTTTTCCATACAAACACCTACATCCACAACACATATTTGGTCAAACTGTGTAGGGGGATGATTTTGTACATGCTCTGCAAACTATAGCCAAGCCCACTGAGAACTCGCTTCTAACACACAGCGAACGGGACCAAAGTGGGAAAACTTTTTGGGGGTATGCATACTTATATACACACATCGTCTCATGTGAAAGCTTATTAATCCATCTGCTTGTATTTTACTCCATTGAAACAGTTCCTTGTAAATTAACTTGTATTTTATTTTTAGTTTGTTTCTTATACCAGTATTTCGGTCATTGTGAGAATATCCAGGTGCACGAATGAGCTGTAATACCGAAGCTTGACAGAAGGAGTGTATACATGTTTTTATTTTATTTGGTTTGTTGCTTGTTTTAAATCTTTATGCACTGATTTGCTGTGTGATTGACCCCTTCTGTTATAGTGGGAATCATTATGGTCTCTTTGTGACTGTGGGTTTTTAATTGGTAAACTGTGATGAGACAGTTTTAAAACTTTTAATTAATTATCCCATGGTGTGAAATAAAAGTGCCTTTATGTAAGTCACGTCTCTGTCTTTGATCCAAACGAAACAGTAGGGTCCTTCTTATCGTTGTAACTTTTGGTTTGTTCTTCTATTTTTTCCTGGGTGATAACCTAGGTGGCGTAGTCGGGTTCCTTTAATATTCTTTAGCCAACGGTTACACATACACATATCTATGCCCTAGGAATCTCTCTCACACACAGAGGGAGTGTGGTATGCACCTCACACACACACCTAAACCCCTGTAATGAGATTTCTAATGTGGCTGGATCCCTCTTTCACTTGGCAGAGGGAAGGAGAGAAGGGAAGGATTAGAGCAGCATTATCACACTCTCGTTCATCCACAAAGAGAGAGAGAAAAGAGAGAGGAGACGGTGGGGTGGGGGGTCTGCCAATGTTTAGGGTAGTTAAAAACGAGTATGAAAATTCCACTGACATCTGTTGTGGTACACTTTTGATGTGGCAAGTGTGTCTGTAACCTGATATATGTGTGTGCAGCATTGGAAGGTAATACTAGACTAAACTAAAACTAAGATAAAATAAAAGTAATCTAAGAGGAGGATTGCTACTAAATCAAACAGTTTGACAAAAAATAAAAATGATTAATTTACTCTTTAATTTAGTATTTTATTGTAAAACACAAAACATTTAGTTTAGTGGGTGGATCAGTTCTAACCATTAACTAACTATTAACTATGACTTTTGTCTCAATAAGCTTCTAGCTTAACCTAATAGCTAATGATCTGTTTGCAACAGTGAAGTGCTCAGTATAGGGGAGAATTATTGGTAAATAATCATTCAAATTTGTGTCTCATCCTCACATAGGACTATTGCATGGATTCAAAATATGCGCAGGCAACACACTCTTATTACACTATAATGAAAGTTTGTAACTGTTTTACAGAATTGGTTACAGATACTTATGTATGTCCATTATCTCATTTGTATGGTGTTGTACAAGTCCTATTGAGGTTTTGGACTTTCATGTGTATTTGTATGAATTGGCATGAATTAATATCAATCAGAAACTAGTTATATTTTCTCCTGAGATTAGTTGGACCAGAACATTCTTTAAAACTTTCAAAACAAATTCATGGTAACTAAATAGTGGCAAAATTGTCCCTTCAAGCTACATTTTTTGAAGAGTTGACCTATTTACAAACAGTGCAACTTTTACAGAAGCAAGCACATTTTGAACTATAAAGAATAATTTGTATCTTGGGGACCTGCAGTTTCAAAGCACAGTGTGTGTGTGTGTGTGTGTGTCTCTTTGTCATACCCAGAGAAACAGAAGAAACAACTGGATCTACAGAAGAGGATTTGGCCTTCACTGGAATAGGAGTCATGGGTCCATTTACCATTACGTGACCTGTGGAGAAAAACAGCAGATGTTTAAACACAAATGCACTCACATACATTTTAGGCTACCGCAGGTGCGAAACAATGATGGATGCACACACACACTGACCCAGATAGTGCAGGAGTTTCTGGGCTCTGTTCTGTGTAGGTTTGAGGTTGAAAAGTTTCTGGTTCTCATCAATAAACTGGGTGTCAACTGTGGCATACAGGAACTGGCTATTGCTCAATACATTCTGCAGGAAAGGGATATTAGTCTGAAAGAAAGAGAGAGACATAATTAGATGATCAACTGACACATTAAATTATTTAATTTGTGTATGGCAAGTCTTTGTATGCACAAAACTGACAATTTCTATGTTGCTAATATGTTTTGAGTGCAATTATGTGGTTGCTATGGTGTTTCTATACAGTCATTAAGTTGTTCTGAGTGGTTTTGCAATATGGCTATGTGGTTGCTAGAGTGTTGCTACATAGTTGAGTGCTGAGTGGCTTTAGAGTACAGATGGGTAATTCTGGTCCAGTAGAGTTTAGTTTCATCCCTAATCAAATACATATGCCTGTAATCCAAGTAATCCTGAAGACTTTGGATAGATTTCCAGGACATTATTATCGCATTTCATCATCCATCTTATCCTAAGAATGAGCAATAATCATTATATTTTCCTTAACAAACACCACTTATCATAACAAATAAACAAACAGATACAATGCAAAACATTATTGTGATGCTAACGAAGAACAAAGCATCAAGATCAAATGGGGCCCATAATTGTCCACTTCATTGGCAGCGTTGTTCAGTACTCTCAAAGGCCGTGGGAAGTTTGCATTATAATCTGTATTGTCTGAAAGCACTCGGTTCTTTGCTGATGGTGTCTATAAATGCATTAGCATTTCAGACAGCTGCAGTTCAGGCCATAACAGAGCTCCTGCACTGGAATAGGCCCCTAGACTGCAGCTATCAAAACAGCAGTGTGCACCCGTTCACTGCACCAATAAACACTTCTTTAGTGTACGCAATGGGGCATGAGACAGGAATGTGTCGTGTGACAAAAAAGAACCAAGTGCAAAGCAAGTACAGAAAAGAAATGGGGGTTTGTGTGTATTTTCATGTGACACACAGAAAGAGATCTAGAGAGCGTAAAGAGACTACAGGAGAGACAGAAGATGATGTCAAAGTAAAGATCTTGTGGTAAAAAGAGCAATGATGTTAGATCTGAATTCAATCACTTTCAGAGCTGACTACGCTGACTGACAATTTGTCTCTACTATGTTGCCAGTATTCCCGCAAACACACGCACAGGGATGCCCTCAACTCACATACGTCACACACTGTGTTCTACAAGGGGATCAAAACCCAATTACCAAGCAAAACTTGAGAGAAAATAGAGGATTTCTCAAGAGGATTCCAACGGAAGCTGAGGAGTTAATGGAGGATTTAATGCAGTTTTGCCTCCTATTCCTATGCTGCTTGGCTCTAATGTGATGAGTGATGAACAGTTATAAAAAGAAAAGTTTAAGATGGCACAGATGAAGTGCTAAGGAAAGATCCTGAAAAGTCCTGGATGAGAGAAGAAATGGGAAAATCAGTATTCATACTGAGAATACTTTGGTTGGGATAAAGAAAAAACAAATTGAGGAAGTGTCATTTTTGCTGTAATTTGGCTGTCGTTCCCTCCTGTTAAGCCCTGCGTGGTCAAATTTAGCCTCTGTCTTTGCTTTTTTGGCCCTTATTTAACAGATCAGCTTTCACAGCGGTCTTATCTCTCTGTTTCTCTGAAACTGTTTTCTGTTTAATCATGTCCGTCTCATTTCTCTATGCTTCTTGGTCTTCATTATTTTGCTCCTTGATTATACTCCAGTACATTCCCCTGAATTCAACTGGTTATTTCTGACCATACAGTTTGGTTCAACATTACTCAGTTCGACTCATTACTCTTGACTGAATTAACATTTTTTTTGATGGTCCCTTTAACATATTTTGTTAAATTTGTATCAAGTATCGCTGCTCCTACATATCGGCTAATTATCATTAGAGTATTAGTAGAGTATAAGTAGACTGGCAGGGTTAGAATAAGTTGACATGTATCTGCAAAGTTACTTATAGTCTGCAGAATACATGTTGGGAGCCGAGACTATCACAATATAGAGTAAGCAGATATAAATCAGACAGTCTACTAATACTCAGTTTGTTGACATGTAGGTACAATGTTGCTTATTGTCAACAGACTGTTCAAAGAGGACCATCAAAATAAAGTTTTACAGAATAAACGTATTATTCGGTAGTTTCAGTTTGACAATTCAACATATTATACTTATAAGTTTTTATTCAATTCTGATTGGTTCAACTCTATTATATTTCACTGGTTAAATTTTGTTTGATTCAACTCAGTTTAGTTCAGTTAAGTTTAAATCATTTAGAATCAATTTAACATTATTCCAAAGAACAAATTCACTGCAATTCAGTTCTGTTCCGTTTAAGTCAATTAAAAACCCTTAAAGTAATCCATACGAACTGAGCAGTAAACATTGACTTATGCAGATACTTCACACAGAGCTCATCAAATATGGTAAACATGGAAACACAGCAATATTAAAAACAACCTCACTCGTTCTTGCAAAAGTCTGACCATGCATGAGTTTTTATATTTAATGTGTTTTTAATGTGCACAGATCAGTGTTAATGTGATAGAAAGTAACATAAAGCAAACATTTCTCTACAGAAGATAAAAGATTAAACCAATTGATTCATATGAATGCAATAAAACCTGCAGCATATGCAACCAAGATATATTCTAATAATTAGACATAAATCTTGAGCACATGGTATAATCTACAGAGAATTAAGAAATTCTAGTGATGTCTCACAACTTGCTGAAGACCATTATTTCCAGCTGTCCATCTGTTCTGTGTTCAGGAACCAAAGCCAAAAACTGACTGATATTAAAGAGAAAAATAATAATCTGAGCAACATCAAAAACAGATCTGACCCCATCTTATACAAACTTTCTCTTTCTCTCTCTCTCTCTCTCTCTCTCTATATTAGATTAGATTAGATTAGATTCAACTTTATTGTCATTACACATGTACAAGTACAAGGCAACGAAATGCAGTTTA
>JAUCMU010000333.1:0-13678 GCA_032275025.1 Enteromius treurensis
TTAACAGTCCATTCAGAAAGTAAGCTGGCTATGAGAGAGAAGTTCACATCACACTTTCTTCTGACCAACGCCGAATTTCCATAAAATTAAGGTAAGTTGAAATAAAAAAATAACACTGTAGTCAGTAAAGCCCTGCAACCATATCAGGGCAGAAAATTAACTTTTTCATCTGGTGGATTCAAAATTCTACCAGCCACTCAATGTTCTTACCGACCGCCACTATTTAGAAATAATTGTTTCGCATCATAAGTTGATTATCTTTATTTGTCAACAGCACGGCGACATTGAAACAGTCTTAACATAAAACACTGAGCAGACACTAAAAAATGTTTGAGCAAAAAAGAACCTTGCTAAATTGACTCCCTTGTATTTAGGTGCACTGAAGAGTAACGCAATAACTCGTGAACCAAAAGTGAACCACTCGTGAATGTGAACCAAAAGGATGGGGAAATGGTTCACAGGCGCACGAGACATGGCGGGGAGAGGTCTGCAAGAGCCCTAAGAGAAAAAAGAGCTAGGCAACACAAACGCCATGAGTGTATTTGGATGTATTTTTTGGAGAGACGTTTTGTTTTCTTTTTCCAAAGATTTAAAAAAAAAAAACTTTTTTTTTTATTTTATTTATTTACCGGTATGTTGTAAAATTTAAATTGTTAAAGATTATGTTTGTTGTTCAGTATCATATAGCATGAGTGTATTTTGTATTGTATTTTTTAGAGTATTTTTTTAGAGATTTTTTTTTTTATATATATTTTTAGTTTACCTGTATGTTGTGACATTGTTTTTAAAGATAATTTTTGTTCAATTTAATATATTTCTTGCAGTTCAAAGCATCAAGTGTCTTGTATTTATCTTGTACTTATATTCATTCTTCATTTTTAATTTTTCTTAGATTGTTTCCTTAAACCATTTGGCATGGTTAGGCTTAGATAGGCCTTGCATTAATTGCCCAGTTAGGACCAATATAAGATCCTTACAGAGCCCACTTTAAGCCCATGTGGTCATTCATGGTTGAATCCTGGTGCAAGCCCACTTTAGACCCCTTCAGACTGGTGGACCCCAAATGGGTCTGACATGTATTTCCCAGTTAAGATGCACATAAGACCCTTAAAGATCCCAATTAAAGCCCATCTGGGCATCCACGGCTGGCCCCCATGTGGATCCCGGGTGCAAACCCACTTTAAACCCATTTTGGCAGGTGGGGCCCAAATAGGTTTGGCATGAATTGCCCAGTTAGGACCCATGCAGTACCCTTACAGGTCCCACTTTTAGTACGTTTGGGCTTCCATGGCTGGCCCCAATGTGGATCCCGGGGGCAAGCCCATAATGGGGCCCACATTTGCCGCCCATGAGGCCCTCATCTGGGCCCCTCATGTCATTGCTGGCTGGGTTTACAATAACATGAAATAACACCAGATTGTACAGCGTTATAATTTACAGGAAAAACATTTCTGAAGCAAGAATGCACGCAGGAAAAATGAGCAGTTTAATTATAATATTATTTATAAAAGGGGTTAGTTCCATTCCTGGATTCTGATTGGTCAGCAGCTGTGTTTTATTCACCATACAGCAGGGCTATGACTGCTTCACCCAGCGGTTCTGTGTATCACTGAGCAACACCCTTAGCAACATATGTGTATTATGTATTTCGGCAAATTCTATGTCTGTTATTTATTTAATGAAGTGTGACCCCTGATGGCGCTATGTTGCATCTTTCATCTTTAATTTTGAGATCACGCCCTTCCCCATATAATTAATGTTTCTCATAGAGATGCACGCCTTGTCTATTTGAAAACCCGCACTTTACGATGTGTTGAGGGAATATTACTGTATCTATAAGTTTTCTGTTTATGTAGCCTATGTTTTTGTATGTCCATCAGTTCACACTGTAATGACTCTTGCAATCTCGCCGCAAATCGGTCTGTTTTAAAACTAAAAGAGGGAAAACATCTCTCATGCTGAGAGATAAGCAGATATATAATATGAGTGAGAAAATATCATATAGTCTTAACAAATAAATGATGCAGCTGATGATATGCTATTCTCTGTTTGTATTCAAGCTCCATTAGATGAGATGTTCGTAACATTCTCTTGCATTTACTGTTGCTGTCAGGGGCCATATATTAGCGGAAGGACTGCATTTAACGAAATTCCTTCAAAAAAGTAATATTTCAAAACATATACCCAGATAGCACACGTACGTCTGCAAGATGTCTGTTAAAGATCTCTTGATCTGGAAAGCATCTGCTGTCTACAAACGTCAGGCAGACGTCTTTTAGATGTCAGTTTTACATACGCTCTAAAACATCTTAAAGACGTCAATTTGATATCTAAAAAGAGATGTCAAGTAGACTTGTTGCAGATGAGCAAACAACCTAAATAATATGTCTTGCAGATGTAAATGTCCTAGATTTACGTGTGCTATCAGGGTAATTTAGTTTTTAAAATATTTTTTATTGTGTGGTAACCATTTTATAAAAGCAATAAGGTACTCAAGGCAGTGCTGTATCGTGAATAAAGCACAGATGAAAGGGTCGTGCCTTACAACGCTCCATCACCAGCTGTGATGTATTCATTATACAGCACAGCCTCGAGTACCTTACTGCCTACAGAGAATACAGAATAATCTACAGACTCAAAGATTAAGTACTGTTTTATTTATTAAGATTAAGTAGCTATTTTTCATTTTGATTTGGCACAACACAAGCATTTTAATTGCATGAACTTTAAACAGAAACTGACCACCAGGAAGGCTGATTAAAGGAGACACGCCCTGAAACATTAGTCACGTTCACCAAAACTGTATAAACAAACAGTGCAAAGTTCACACACACACACACACACACACACACACACTTGGCCTCCAGCAAACCAGAACAATCACAGACTCTCTAAGGTAAACTGTAAGCTGGCTGGAACCCACTTTGAAAAACAAAATCATTAAATTTACTCATTTGTTTTTAAGTTTGCAACCAATTCATTTTAGCTACATTTAAATAATCGAATTTACGTAACTGACCTTCAGCATTTTTCTTTTCTTTTTTTAAATGTAGCTAAAATAAATTGATTGCGCACATGAATATCTTAGGGCCAGCAATTTATCATCATTTCAAAGTTTATTTATTTAAAGTTCAAAGAATGTCACAACCTACTACTTGCCCATAGCCTAGTTTATAAAAAAATGCTCAGAAATATTCAAATAAAACCCTAAACGTACCCCTTCAAGTTACGGTACATATCTTTGTGCTGAAATCTGTATAAAGTAAACATATATATAATTTCTTAGTAAAGCCTTTAGATGAACATTTACTGGACTAAAACAACTTAAGTTTACTAGCTTATCCATAAAACGATTAAATATCTAACCCTGTCATTACTACTCGCTCTGGCTGCAAAAAGGCATCTTTCTCCCCTTACAATGAATGAAAGCAAAGACTGTAAATGTACAGAGAGGATTTTGACAATGTGTATCAAATAAGCATAAGTATGCATTAGTACAGTATGAATAAGTATGGCCCTTTAGAGCGCATGAGTGTTTATAATGGCAGCTGATGTGTTGATGTGAATCAGATGTGACCTTACAGTCTGAACAAGGTTTTTTATTGGCAGCTGTTTTCTGTTTGTTTTCAGTCCCTTTTTGCTGTAATGTAGTGCATTGTATATGCAATATTTTTCCAGATTTTAGGTTCTGCAGGAGAAGTTTGGAAAGGCATGATGCAAATATAAACTAATTCATTTTAGTGTGAACTTCATTTCATTGTGAACAGCTCAGGGAATAATACTGTAATAGTGATAGGACAAAAAAGCACAATAAAGATCAACTAAGATTTTTTATTTTTTATTATTATTATCATCAGCCTGTCTTCATTCAAAACGAATACAAAACTACAATTCAGCGACACAATAACAATAAATAAAATGTAATAAAATTATACAAAAGTCAGGCAAAGTTACAGTACAGTTCATCTTTCATAAGACAGGTGGTAGAAAAGGCGCATCTTCACATTCAATACATCATGTACCATCCAGAGATGACAAAATAAAAAATTCTATATTACAGTAATGCTAAAACCAGCTTTCTTCAGTTGCTCTTTGAACGGTGTTATTCGTTCACTTTTGGCTCTTGACACCTTTCTTGTCGAATCTGCAAACAACAAGAGACATGTTAGTGTCTGATAGATGCTACGAAGTGACTCGTTGTCCGAATTTAAAAGAATGAATTATTATCAGTAATATAAGTGAATTCAAATCATGCTAATTAATCATTTTTGAGTCATAGGGAAGAACTTACTTTGCCTTGAGAGAAATCACCCAGTCTTTTGTAGGATCGAGGCACAGCTTTCCTTTCTTCATTATGGCACTGTAAGAAACAAATGTGTAATTCTTTAATATCTTTATAATGAGTCTTTACTATTGCATAAAAGGATGCGCATGAATCACATTCTGACATTTAACTAAACCGTTCGCCCAGAAATAGACACTCAGTCATCATTAACCTGCCCTCAAGTGTTGCTAAATTTGTATGACTTATAGTCTTGTACTTGAAGAAATGTATTTGCTTGAGGGACATAAAAATAAGTTACTTAGCAGACTTTTTCTTAGAAACATCTCCAATGGTTGGAGATAAAAAATCAAATAGGCTGAAGGTGAGTAAATTATGACCGAATTTCATTCATTAGCCAAACCATCTATGAATCATCAAATGTCTGCACGCTCTCATGATCTTAAAGATCTTTGTCTGAATCTTAATCTGACAATTTCATTGAATTTGGTGAAAGAAAAGCATCAACAAGTGTATGGATGCAAAGTTTTATGTATTTGTTTTTTAAAAATAGTTACACATATTTAGTTTTAGCTTGTTATGGATTTTGAATTTTTTTGAAGAAGCATTAATAAAGAAGTTTTTGATTATGTGTCATTAGGTTTTACACTTACATGATCTCCTCTTTATTGCAGTGGCTTCCAGACGGATTCACCCTCAGTGACTTTATTCTGTTTTGTGGGAAATCTGGCTCTGAATGTGTATTAATGCACTCGCAGCGTCCATGCTGTCTGGGTAGACCTGCAGTGACAGAGAGAGTAGATGTGAGATTCATCAGAAGAATAAAAATCAGAAAGCACGATGAATGAAAGTTAGTGTGCTTACCCTCTGTAGTGGACAGCAGAGCAGCTGTGCAGATCAGAAGCACGAAAGCCGATGCGCTGAACTTGGTCATTCTGAGTCTGTTTTGTGCAGCAGAGCAATGTCAGAGAAGAAGAGACTGTCTGCTGTAGTCACCCAGCTGTGCGTCTGACAGTGGCCTACACTCTCACTTTTATAGACAGACACTCCCACACAACATCAGTGCATTTATTGCGCAATTATGATTTCTCACTATCCTTCTCTTCCTAGGAACTCACTCTCTTTAAAAGCCTACTATTCTACTGAAATTTCACTTGATAAGGAACAGTCCAAGTAGTGCTGCCAAAGTCAAGTGAGATTGAAAAATCTATTAAGGATTTTCTTTTCCTAATACTGTATAAGACATATGCATATTTGATGCAATGATCCAAAATGTGTGCTTCACCAATTTACTGTGAAATCTTTACAGTTTTTTTTAAAAAAACATATAACTTTTAGATTGTTCATATGGTATTTGAAGGAGAACACTTACTAAACTGAAGCAATGTAGGTTTAATTCAATGTCACACATCATTTTTTATGATTCATCATAAATTGCATAATTGCATTACATAAGTCTGAAACTACAGAGATTCAAGACATGTTCATGGGAGATATAGTGTATATTTATATCATTTTATATAAGTATCTGCTTTACTGTTAGAAGAATCTCACTAATTATCATTACAAGCCGTCAGAGTTTCATGCATATGTTACTGAGCCAGAAAAGAAAAGAAAAAAAAAAAAGAAAAAAAATATATATATTTGATTTTATCTAAGATATTTTGTCTACAGCTTCAATAGACTAGATGACACCACTGAATGAAAAACTGACTGTTTCTTATTATCCTCTTTTTCCGGCACGTTTTCCCTGTTTAACATTGTAAAGCCGCAATGACACAATATTTATCGTATAAAGCGCTAGATAAGGGTGAACTGTTCCATTAAAACAATATTATGCAGGATTGACAGGGTTTATATTCATCATTACAGCTCAGGCAGTATTATATGGTCCTGAGGGATACATTTACAAGTGTGCATTTGCCAATGTACAGTACAAAACCTGAATGGTAAAACATAAAATATTAATAATTCTGAATGATGCAATTTCATTCTCTTCAAACATGATGAAGAACACACATGCTTTCAACTTCACCCAGAAAGAAAATGTCTTCAGTTTATTCAAATTACATTTTCAGAAGATAAGTTTGTTGTAGCATTTCAGAAAACTTCACCAACGCATTTTTATAGAAAGTGTCATCTTGCAGTTCCTTCTAAGGGAACCATTGCAGCAACACAGAAGTAGTGAAATCTGATGATTCACTGATATAATACAAAAAAAGAAAATGTCAAAGGGGAACGTTCCTAACTTTTCAGTGTTGTTCGCTCTATATTAGACATAAGTAAGCATGCTATTTGCAACCAAAGAAAACAGAAGACATTCTCAAGAACTTAGTCAATCTCAGAAGAATTTGGACATGAACTCTGAGAAGTGAGATCCTTGTTTAATTTGAAACAGAGTTCTTCTGCTGCCAAAAAAAAAACAAAAAACAGCTCAGTGTTCCTTTCTATTATTTCAATACTGGCATCAGATTACACATCAGACAACACCACTAAATTATTTCCAAAGGTTTTTAAAAATATGTACGCTTTAAAATATGTACGAATTGCAGTGAGACTGGGTTGACTACATTTTTGCATCAAAATGTTCCAGAATAGTTGACCTAGGGACACATCAGGCTTGGCAAAATCGGGACGTGTGCTCAGATGCCTTTCTCTCTTACCATCTCTCTCTCTTTAAAATTGATGTAAATGTGTCAACTTACATAAAAGCAAGGCAAATTGGCAAACATGATCAGATTCCAAATTGTTTTTTTTTTTTTTTTTTATCAAAGCAAAAATGTTATCCAATTATATTATTGTTACTAAATCTCAAATCTTTATAACTGTTTTCATGAAGGAGTTAAAGTTGCTTTAAAAGTCTTTCCTAAGTAACACACACAGACGTTCCAGAAATGATCAGTCTCAGTCTGGGAAGGGTTCCAAAATCAATTGCTCTTGGACTCCAAAGAACCAGAGACATCATGTCCAAATTAAGCAGCAGCGAATTTTGCGATGTCTCAAAAAGCCACAATCATCCCCAAGGTCAGGATAGAAGGAAGCATAGACCTCTTTTGCATCAGTGAAGGTCACTGTTCATGACTCGTCTATCCAAAATGCACAGGTGGAAAACAACATCCACGAGAGAGTGATGAAATGAAAGCTACCGCTAATTTGTCTAAACAATACCACCTGACGATATTCCAACCTCGTGGGAGAATGTCTTGTAGACCGATGACTCAAACAGTGTCTGGAAACTGAAAGCAAAGTAGGTGCCCCTGTCAACAGTTCAGTCAACAAAATTAAAATGCTTTGAATTGTCAGAATCTGTAAACGAGCAGTACAGTTTTCCAATACATAAGCTTTCCATCGATTTATGATTTGCTGCGATAGTTATTTGGCCGAAATACAACTTTTTGAAAATCTGAAAACTCCTTAGCAAAAAAAGTCCTTAGCAATACATATAAATGCATATAATGCATACTTAACAAAAATCAAGTTTTGATATATTTTTTGACTATTGCTAATCTAGCAGGTATGTATTTAAGAACTAATTTTGTGATTCCACTTGCCATGACCATATTTGGAGTTTCCTGCCGCTATGCTGACTTGGGAGGTTGGCGCACTTTGCTGCTTCCCAGTTAGCATGAGACGTCACAGCGATAGGTCACTCAATTAGGGCTGTATTTAGTATAACAGATAAATTCACATGAAATAATTGTATGATTGCGACTGAAATCCCTTCTGTGAGGCACACTCAGATGTTCCCTTTTCTTATTATATCTGTAATTCTCTCTCTCTCCCAGCGTTGTTCATTGCTGCCGCACGCTGGATTATATGCTGATCTTTATATATGCATAATAAATAAACACAGTGCACACACATTATATCACTAATATACTGTATAAGGTCACACTGTCCCCATTCCCCATTATTGCATATATGATTGTTATTATTTGTCTAACGTTACACCAGTGTTTCTGGAGGCACACCAACACTACACATTTTCCAACTTTTCCTAATCAAACACACCTGAATCAAGTAAAGACTCCACAACCAGAAATATATTGGTCAGATAAGGCAGACATTCAAAATGTGCACTGTTGGTATGCCTCCAGGAACAGGGTTGGGAAACACTGGCCTTTATAAAAACAATATTTCCTAAAAGAATCAATGGATATTTATACAGGATAAAATAATCTAATACGCTGATAATTACAGCGGAGCGAAATGTGTAAACAGCAGTTTCATCATCTTTCCACTGAAACATTTCTGTAAACTGATAACATGAAACTGTCTCTCCTCCAGTTTGTTTTCACGTCCTTTGCTTTGTTGGAAGAGCTCCAGACTTAAAGAGCGGGAAGGGCTTGATGACGTATCAGGCTTGTGAGTGCAGAAGATGAAATATGAGATAAAACCCTGTTTTACTACGTCACTATAATTACACTCTCCCTGCATGACTCATTTTAACATAGTATAGCAACATTGTTTCCTTACCCACATTAATCAATAATTCACCCACATATTAAAGCTTAGTCATGTTAACTCACCCATGTGTGCAACCCATATACAATTCTCCTGACACAACTGTAATCCATCACATTAGTCAAGATTAAATAAGTAGGACTTGCGCGCTCTATTCCCACTTATCTTTGTGTGAGGAATAAAAGAGAAATGTAAAGTTCTGTGTGTGCACAAGTTCAGATGGATAAAAGTTTTGAATGCTTTGTAGATTAACAAGTTCAGGCCTATTCACCCCAAGCACGATAATGATACAACGTTAGTTCTAAAAATCGTTCTCAGTGTTAAACAATTGAAGCGTCCACAACACAACTATAAAGATAGAATTTTCTTACAGTGCCCTATTATGCCTTTTTTAAGGTTGCTAAATTTTGTTTTATGAGTCTCTTAAAACAGGTTTACATGTATTTAAGATCAAAAACACTTTAGTTTTCTCCAAAAATAGATTTAATTTGACCCCGTTTCAAAAAGATTTGTAAATGACTCGTGTGAAGCAGTTCGAAGAATCAGTCTGTCTAAAGAGACTTTGTCTGCTTTACACCTGATGGATGCATCTGTAAGCATAAAGAGACAGACGTGACAATTAGTGAGTGTATAATATACTTCTAGTATAGTATTCCATGTATCTCTTGCTTTAAAAAAGCATTTTTCATATTAAATATTATTTCGCAACATCACCCATAGCCAATAAAACACTTTTTTTCACTGCCTAAGCAAATTTAATTTAGACAGTTCTTTACTAATTTATTGTAATAAGAAGGTACCCAATTAGCACAAATGTGTTATACCATATATATCAGGCTAGATTTCAAAAAACATTATCTTATAGACATCGCCATATTTAACTTTTGACACTAATAAACTGAGACTTTGATGTGCATTGTCTTCAGTGGATTAGTTTTTTTTAAAGGGGTCATACAAGCTAATCTGATTCTTTAGGGTCTTGATGGAAAGTTTGTAATATAGTTTGTTTTAAAATTTCTCAAAGATAGTTTAATAAACGCTCATTTTCCCCTGACATAAACAGCTCTTTAGAAATCACTCTGTTCGGTGTACTTCCTCTTTAAATCTTCACGAGCTCCGCTGACTCCGCCCCTCTTTTCCCGAGGCGCTCTCGGAGGATATTTTTTTAGCCGTATTCACAGTGAAACTTGCTAATTAACACATTATTAGGAAAGGAGATTTGCAAAGATTCATTAATACACATTACACTCACTGCTTCTGTAGGTGAGGCTGGATCACGAATGATTTGCGCGAACATAAACGCATTTCGGTTGATCAAGGGCGCGTTTCCCTTCAGAACCAAACGTAACCTTAATCCTCAGCGTCTTCAGGCACTCAGATGTCAGGGGAGTAAATCACTACTGCTATCTTCATTAATACATTCAACAACAAAACAGCTCAATCTCTTAGAAGTCTTGCTTGTCTCTGGGTCTCGGTCTGATGACGGCTCACTCAGGGCGGGTCTAAGGTAAGACACCAGTTCAGTCTGTGTGACACGCTGCTGTCAATCAACTATTGTGGGGGTGGCCTCTGTGTGATGCCACACCGGCATGCATTTGAGAATGGCTTGATTTCAGAAGGGGCAACTTATTTTTGTTAAATTAAAAGAAAACTACCTGTGGATCTTTATCATTGTAGGGTGCTTGTATACACACACTCCCAACACACATTTCAGTCCTAACAGCTTGTAAAACTGCATGTGGCACAGGATGACCTCTTTAATTACAAAATTTTCATTTTGGGGTGGAGTAACCATTTAAGACCAAAATTAGCAACTGCCTTTACAAACGAGTCATTGAATTAATTAATTCAGGAACAAAACACATCTGCGGTTGACTCTGTTTGGAACAATTAGTATTTGCAGAGAAAAAAAGTAACTTGCATCTAAAATGTATATTACTTAGTATTATCTTCTTGCTTATTGATATTGCAAAAACAGTATCGCATTCGCAATCAGGTTCGATTTTATGGGATCTTTAACTAACATACATAATGCATGAACTACACTGTACATCCACATGCAAGATGTTTTTACAGTTTTGCCTGTAGCATATATTTTCAAGGCTGTTTCCCATTTCAAAGGGCACTTTACATGAGACGTCAGGAGCTCTAGATCTGCAAGGGCAAATGTAGCCCCATTGAAGGCCACGTCAACATCCACTATCATACCTTACTTCAAAAATATTTACTTCAAAAATAATTTTCAAGGACTTTCTGCAGTCACGAAGCATGACAGCAGATTATGCCGTGCAAAGCCCACACTGTTTTTGGTGCCAAAAAGGTGGATTACTTTATGCTTTCGTAAATAAAGAAACAATGAGCCAAATGTGTTTAAAAAAATCACATCAGATTTCATGGGGATTCCTGAATTAGGAGCACGACCAGGCGTAGAAGACCAAAGGGCAAATTTCCTCCAGCATCTGACATGTGAAGCTCCAAAACTTGTTTCCCTCATGACAGAGTGTATTTTTTCTTATTGCCATCAGGCCGATCCCAATTCTATTTTTAATATAATTGTAAGAATAATTCAGTACAACATCAGTTCATATTAATGGGTTGTAAGTCATTCAATTACCACAGTAACACCACCAGCCCCAAGTCCTCAGAGGCATGGAACTAAACGTTTTGTTTGAGTTTAAGCAAAAGTGGACTTGTTGGTGGATACAAGTACCGTTTGGGGCTGAAAAATAGGTTCTCTGTGGTCTTAACCTATGTTTTCTGAAGGTTTTTCCAAAAGATTATTTTTCTTGTGTGTAGTTCATGCAACATGAACATCTGGTGTTTCTTTGAACTTTTCTTCCACTGATCTGGTGTAGTACTTTAATGTGTAAGAGATGCTTTGAGATAATTATCCATGCAAACACACACACAGACTGGCCGTTCCTTCTGCTGTTATTCTCTTTGTCCTTGGCTGAGAGTTCACTGGGCCATTGTGTCAGACACATCTAAAAATAGGTCTGCCGGCATGATACCAGCAGCCGCCTGGGGCTTTTAAACAACATTACCTCAGTCATCAAACCCCTGCGGGAAACCCATCATGACAGCACCAGAGACTGCAGTTCCACTCGTTTAAATACCCATGCAGCGTCTTCTGACTCTCTGCTCACTGGAAACACTAAGAGCTTTATGAGGGCAGCAGGGCTGAATGACTATTTTTAGAAAATGGATGATAACTGGAATTCCTTTAGCAATTTGGAAATCCTCAAAAATCATTTGAGTCTTGAGAAGATCTTTACGGATCAGTGGAGAAAGGACAATGTCTCACTGTAAGGAAGAGTTTCCCAGAATGAAGTTAGTTACCCTCATGCCGTTCCCAACCCATCTGACCTCATTCTTCAGTGGAACAAAAACTCAAGTGGTTACTACTTGTCAAGTAAGTTCCATATCACCTAACCTCAATGACAAGCCACTGATTCCTGTGTCATCACCTAACGACCAACCTAATGACTGTAAAGATGACTTTCAAAGTATTTTGGGGCTTTTTGTTTATTTTAGAATAGCCAATGTGTTCACCAAACGAAATCTTTTCTCTTTGGAACATGAGAAAGTTTTGGTTTAGGTTTTTATGGTACGAAATGTATGAAAATGATCAACATTAACATTCTGCTTAACATCATGTTTTCCTCACTGTCTCAAAGGACTCTATCAGAACAGACTCAATTTTTGGTCATGACCCACCAGTTGAGAACAACTGGTGCAGACAATTTGGTTGCAACGGAGCGCAAAAGAGGGTTTTGGAAAAGCACTCAATTCTGATAAATAGTTGCAACCAGAGCACTGAAAAATAGAGCTCTGAGAAGGCAATCAACAGTGCAGTGTACAACAAGAAGTCTTTGTATGTGTGAGTGAAGGCAAAAAAGAGCATTTTCCTCACACATACCAGAGTTTGTTTGTGATATCTCTATACTATACTACTACATACAATTGAGAAATACAAAGACGTAACTCTCATAAGTATTTCTGGAAAAAAATAAGTAATTATAAAAACACCCAAGTCCGACTGTTTTTAAAATCTCAGACTAATTTTGGACTGTAATGTCTCACCGGGAGGCTGGACGGGCGGTCCTGCTGAGTAAGACCCATGTCATCGTGGTTTGGTTTCCCAGACTGGCCCCTGCTACCATATCCCTCCTGCAAAGTCTCCTATGGAGAAAACAAAGAAAGACTCATGAAAAAAAAAACTAAACTAAATTAAGCAAAAAAAAAAAAAGTAACGGCCCAGATAGTTGTGTCATGGTACTGTACATTAGCAGACCTTGATTCACACAGAATAAGGTAACTAGACAGTTGCAGACAGCATGATGACAGCAGCCCATAATTTTGCTTCATCCACAGACTTGTGATTCACACAAGCAGAACGGCTATTCACGAAGAAATGCTGAGGCATGTCTAAAACGCAGACTGTGCACTGATTTCAACCATAAAAACACACAAGGGGAATCAAAAATGCAGTAAAGCAAAAGTTTATCCAAAAATAATTTATTGCTGAAAGTCCAAATAACTGCATAACTGCTTTCTATGAGACTTGAAATGCAAAAAATATATATTAGAAAAATATAGCAAAAACAGCAATTTGTGAAATATTATTACAATCTAAATCAACATTTCAATTTTAATACATTTTCTAAATTTATATCAGTCTTCAGTGTCACATGATCCTTCAGAAATCCTTCTATTAAACTGATGTGGTGCTAAAGAAACATTATCAAATGTTGAAAACAATGTACAGCGTAATCAAAAATATCATAAATGTCTTTCTGAGGGTTTGTCCACTAGATTGTTTGTATTTCATTTGTTTCGCTCAAACTACAGGAACATCTGGGGCCTCATGTACAAAGACTTGCGTAGAATTATTACTAAAACATTGCGTACGGACAAATCTGGAAATGTGCG
>JAUCMU010000334.1:0-13653 GCA_032275025.1 Enteromius treurensis
GTTTTGACACATGAGTGAACTGTTTTAGGAGAGATATGAGCTTTTGCAGGTGAACCATGTTGTTGTGATCAACCATTTTAAATTAGAATGATTTGATTAGAATTATTTGATTAGTAGAAAGAATTTAAAAAGTTACAGCATTTATTTGAAATGCAGTTTAGTAACAATGTAAATTCTATAATAAGTAAAAATAAATTAATTCTTACTTTCTTAGATGAATCATAGATGAAATAATAAAATATTAGATAGAATTGCACTACAATAGACAGACAGACAGACAGACAAACAGGTAGAAAGATAGACAGACAGACAGACAGATAGATAGATAGATAGATAGATAGATAGATAGATAGATAGCAACACATGGCACAGCAAAAAGTATTAGAATTTTTTTAAGAACTGGAACTAATTCAGGCATTACTCTTGTTTATAACACAATTCCAAGAAGTCAAAATCAAAACCCTGTTAAAATCAATGTGCAGTCTATAAAACAAAAACCTTAAAATTAATGTTGAAATGTTTTTCTGTTGAAGTTTGTTGACTTCAGAAGAAACTTCAAGGAAAAAACAACCATTTGTGTTATTTAATTTTTCATTTCATGTTGGTTTATTGTTTGTGAAGTACAAGTTTTGACCTGATGTCAATTGAAATGGGCAAAAAATATTTCAATAAAAGAAAGTTAAAATTTGTATTATTATTATTTAATTATGGAAGCCTTAAAAACAGGAAAAAATAACTTTGGAATTTTTATGAAACTTGGAAGCATATGTGTCACTAGCCTGGTTTGACTCTCACCTTTCTCTCTCTCTGTCTCTCTCTCTCTCTCTCTCTCTCTCGCTGTTGCTCGCAGCTGCTTGTTATCTCCATCTGAGCTTGAGCTGATTGCGCTACACCTGTCTCTCCTTTTCGCTCTGATTACCTTCCCCTTATCTACCTGTCTAATGCTAGCATTGTCGTCAGATTGTTATACTGCATTGTCTGTGCTGTTGCCTTTGTTGGCTGCTCTAAGAAGATCGTTTTTGTCTAAGTGTCCAGTCTAGTCTGTTTGTCAAAGTTCAAGTACACGGCAAGTTTCTCCCTGTGTTTGAATAAGTTACCTGTTGCCCGCTGTGACTGCTCATCTCTTTGTTGGACTCTCGTTCCCGGACGCTCCTAACAAGCTAAGAAGTTTTGTTCCTCGTTGTGCAGCCTGATTGTGGACGCCTGCCGCTCCTCTAAAGGACTTTCTGTTAATTTTCTCTGCTTCCAGTTCTGCATCACGGATGTGACCCTCCCCTTCCTGTGTTTGCTCTGGATGGGAGCATCCTCTCAAGGATTCACAGAGTCACAGTCTCTGTTAGCCTGACTGTTTCGGGCAATCATCATGAGACAATTTCTTTTTTTGTTTTTCATTCCCCCTTAACACCTCTTGTTTTAGGGCATCCCTGGCTTATACAACATAATCCTCAGATTAATTGGGCTGAGGGAACTATCTTGTCGTGGAGTGTTTCTTGTCATGTCAAATGTCTAGTTTCTGCTATTCCTGTCGTGTCCTCTGTCTTTGTGTTTCAGGAGGAGCCGGGCGATCTTTCTGGCGTGCCGGAGGAGTACCTCGATCTGCGGGCGGTATTCAGTCGGTCCCGGGCCACCTCACCCCCTCCTCACCGGATGTATGATTGCAGCATTGACCTCCTTGGCGAATCTTTAGCCGCTGGTATCACTGTTCCTTCATCTTTCCCCTGCCAGCGCGGGGTTTTTTTGTCACTAAGAAGGACGGTTCACTGCGTCCCGGTATAGACTATCGGGGTTTGAACGACATAACTGTCAAGAATTGCTACCCCTTGCCACTTATGTCATCAGCCTTCGAGACATTACAAGGAGCTAAAGTCTTTACTAAACGTGATCTCCTCAATGCTTACCATCTAGTGTGCATAAAGCAGGGAGACGAATGGAAGACGGCCTTTAAATACTCCGTGTTATCAAACGCTCCAGCTGTCTTTCAGGCGCTCGTCAACGATGTCCTTAAGGACATGGTAAACATTTTTGTCTTTGTCTACCTGGACGACATTTTGAATTTTTCCTCATCCATCTCTGATCATATTCAGCATGTTCGCCGCGTTCTTCAGCGCCTGTTAGATAATCGTCTCTATGTCAAAGCGGAAAAATGCGCTTTTCATGTCAATTCAGTAACCTTTTTGGGTTTCGTCGCTTCCGCCGATGGCATAAACATGGATATGTCCAAAGTATGCGCTATTTTGGAACGACCGGTACCTGAGACCCACACAGGGCTTTCGAGATTTTTGGGGTTCGCTAACTTTTATCGGCGCTTTATTGGGAATTTCCGGTTAGTGGCGGATCCTCTTACCGCTCTCACTTCCACCTTGTCTAGTTTTGTCTGGTCCGAGGCAGCTCAACAAGCTTTTGACAAATTAAAGAATCTGTTCTCTTCCGCTCCAATTCTAATTACTCAGGACACAACTAGACAATTCATTGTCGAGGTCGATGCCTCTAATGTCGGGGTCGGGCTGTTTTGTCGCAATGTTCGGCTGTAGATGGTCAGGTGCATGTGTTTTCTTTTCCCATTCGTTTTTCGCCGGCTGAACAAAATTACGACGTCGGCAACCGGGAATTGCTAGCTTTTCGTTTAACTCTCAGAGAGTGGCGTCATTGGCTTGAGTAGGCTGCCCTCCCGTTCGTCGTCTGGACCGATCACCGTAACCTCGCCTATCTTCGTTCCGCTAAGAGACTAAACGCCCGTCAAGCGCGCTGGGCTCAATTTTTCGACCGATTTTACTATTTCCTATAAGCCCAGTTCAAAGAATACTAAACCTGATGCTCTTTCCCTTGTTTTTGAACCATCAGATAACCCGCCTGCCTCCGAGTCTATTTTACCTTTGAGCTGTGTTGTTGGGATCCTAGTCTGGGGAATAGAACGTCAAGTAAAAAGGGCTCTGTCCCGTGCCTTGATTGTCCTATAGGCAAACTTTTTGTCCCAGTTTCTGTGCGATCCGCTGTGCTTCGTTGGAGCCATGCGTCTCGTTTAGCGGCTCACCCCGGGATCAAGGGTACCTTGGCCTCAATTCTTCGTCGTTTCTGGTGGCCAACTGTTGCTTGCGATGTCCGCCGTTTCGTTGTCGCTTGTACTACCTGCGCACAATCTAAGTCTGGTAATTCTCCTCCGGCAGGTCTGCTGCGACCTCTACCTTTTCCGTCCCGTCCGTGGTCGCACATCGCCCTAGATTTTGTGACTGATTTGCCGCCATCAGCTGGCAATACGGTTTCTTTTCGTTCCTCTGCCAAAACTCTAAAGAGCGGCTAAAGAGACTGCCCTTACTATGTCCTTAGGGACATGGTAAACATTTTTGTCTTTGTCTACCAAAAACGACATTTTGATTTTTTCCTTGTCCATCTCTGATCATATTCAGCAAGAGCGGCTAAAGAGACCGCCCTTACTATTTTTGACCGAGTTTTTATGATTCATGGCCTGCCTTCAGATGTCGTTTCTGACAGGGGGCCTCAGTTTATTTCTCAGTTTTGGAGGGAATTCTGGGTTTTCCCCCTTTCATGCAAGCCTCGGGTATCGGCCTCCCATTTTCCCCTCTCTTGATGCGGAATCTTCTGTTCCCTCCGTCCAAGCTCTAATTAACCATTGCCGACAGACTTGGAGAAGGGTACATGTCGCTCTACTCAAAACTAGAGAACGCACCCGACGCTCTGCTAACCGCCGTCGCTCCCGAGCTCCGTGTTACATTTGCGGACAGAGAGTTTGACAGAGGTCATCCACTTGCAACCTCCCTCTCCAGCTGCCGTGTCGTAAACTTGCGCCTAAATGTATTGGTCCAATCTCCATTGAGAGGGTTCTCAGTCCAGTGGCGGTACGTCTAAAGCTTCCTCCGTAACTACGACGAGTCCACCCTGTTTTTCACATCTCTTGTCTCAAAACCGGTTAATCGCCCTCCCTCCCCGATTATTGCTGTCGATTCTACTTCGACCTTTACAGTCAAAAAATTACTGGCTGTCCGCCCTCTGGGCCGTGGTTTTCAATATTCCGTTGATTGGGAGGGGTATGGACCGGAGGAGAGGGGCTGGGTACTGTCCCGGGACATCCTGGACCGCTCGCTCATCGAGGATTTCCTTCGCTCGCGTTGTTCCCCTACTTCGGGAGCACCTGGAGGCGCTTCTCAGGGTAGGGGTACTGTCACGAGCCGGGTTTAACTCCCTCCTTTCTCTCTCTCTCTCTCTTGCTGTTGCTCGCAGCTGCTTGTTATCTTCATCTGAGCTTCCGCTGATTGCGCTGCACCTGTCTCTCCTTTTCGCTCTGATTACCTTTCCCTTATCTACCTGTCTAATGCTAGCTTTGTCATCAGATTGTTATACTGCATTGTCTGTGCTGTTGCTTTGTTGGCTGCTCTAAGAAGATCGTTTTTGTCTAAGTGTCCAGTCTAGTCTGTTTGTCTAAGTCAATGCTCAAGTCCACAAGAAAGTTTCTCCCTGTGTTTGAATTGGTTACCTGTTGCCCGCCGTAACTGCTCGTCTTTTTGTTGGACTCTCGTTCCTGGATGCTTCTAACGAGGTGAGAAGTTTTGTTCCTCGTTGTGCCACCTGATTGTGGACGCCTGCCGCTCCCCTAAAGGACTTTCTGTTAATTTTCTCTGCTTCCAGATCTGCATCACGGATGTGACTGTGGTCGGCAGACTGCCTGAGTTTTGTATTTTGACCTTTTTGTTATTAAAACAACTATTAATCAGTCCCTTTGCTTCTGGGTCCTTCTCTCACCGCAACACATATGTGTAGCAAAATTCAATTTGCAAAGCAGTATTCAAAATGACACTGCAATAATCAAAATGGCAATGTGTTTCTTATTTAAATTTACATTTCCATTACCCCACTTGTGCAAAGTTTGGTGCAGAAGGAAAATTCAAACGAAATAACATTATTTACATTTGCCATTTACAACAGTAATCTTAATATGTAAATTGTATACTAATTTTAATGCTGTATAAGTTGCAAAATGAAAATGTTTAACCCTAATTGATTTGAAATGTGTAACATGCCCAAGCAGAAATAGTAGCAAAATTATAATTTAAATGTTATTTGTCCGAAATGCATTTAAACCAACACTTAGGACACTTACGACTGCATTTTCATCATGACGCCTTGGGATATTTGTAGCAAAATTGATTGTGTCTTTGAAAATGCATTCTGAGCTGACCACGCCCACCCTCCATCATTCATTGCTTCAAGGCGGGGATTGGCGGAAGTGTGTTATATTTAGATTGTTCAAAACATAGCGGCTGGAGATATGAAGTGGAGCGTGAAGAGAGAAATGGGGTTTTAGAAAATTTGAATGCGTATGTAGGTGAGAGAACTAGATCAATATTGGAGTGTTTTGCAGAATTATTTAGATTAAATAATATAATGAGAAATATTTATTTGCAACAACTGTTGGAGGCTGAATGTTGCACGCACGCGCAGCGTTGTTAAAGTACTGTTTGGTCATTCAAGTATTTTTTTATATTAACTCTGAAGGTATTTTAATAATAATGCACATAGAAAAAGTAGGAAATAAGTGTTACAGTTAACACTGTTTTTCAAAGACTCCACAGTGTAGTATATTCTAATGTTAAATAACTGTATCTTTTATAATGTCCAATATTAATATGCTTGTTCCACCGTTTTGGGACACATTCAATTAATAACCGCTGAAAGATATGTCTTCGTCAGCTTTTGTACGCTTTGTGTGTCCGTACCGTAAAATAGACGTGCACAGAATGTGGTGGCTCACATGACCGCGGTCTGTTAAGGCTGACAATTCTGCAAAACACTCCAGTATTAATCTTGTTCTGTCACCTACATACGTGTACAAATCTTCTAAAACACCACTATTTCTGTTCACGCTCCTCTTCATATCTCCAGCCGCTATGTTTCGAATGATCTAAATGTAACACACTTCCGCCAATCCTCTCCTTGAAGCAATGATTGACGGAGAGTGGGCGTGGTCAGCTCGGAATGCATTTTCATTGAATTTTGCAACAAATATCCCATGGCGTCATGATGAAAATGCAATCATAAGTGTCCTAACTGTTAGTTTAAATGCATTTCGGACAAATAACATTTAAATTATTATTTTGCTACTATTTCTGCTTGGGCATGTTAAACATATCAGATCAATTTGGATTATACATTTTCATTTTCATTTTGCAACTTATACAGCATTAAATTAGTATGCAATTTACATATTAAGATTACTGTTGTAAATGGCAAATGCAAATAACATTATTTCATTTTGAATATTACATAGTAAATTGAATTTTGCTACACATATGCTTCCATATAGGTCTGAAAGCAGTTTTTTTAGCGAGCACCACAAATATGCTAATTTTACCACTCTGCAAAATGCTGATGCATATAAAAAGTCACATTTGTTTGTGTGAGTCACAAGAGTGCATTAAAACAACAAAACAGAAGATCAAACGCATTGGGCCACAACTATGCAGTTTCCCAGTGAGACTTTCTGAACAGGACAGGGTCAGATTTGTCAATTAGTCCAAGCATACTATTTTCATTTTTGATTAGGCAGTTCACACTCAAGGAACCACACAAAGAGCATGCATGGCACACACACACACACACACTTCCCTTTTAAGATTTCACTAAGCCCATAATCTGATCTGACGTGCAGTGATGTTTGAAGTCAAGTTTCTCTTTGGTTACTATAGCGTGAGGCCAAAGATCCTGGTGAGCAGCAATGGGATTTAAATAGTTTGCATGAAAAGCCCTCCAAATGAACCCATAAATAAGAAATGGACTTCTTTTTAGCTCTCCATCTCTTTCATGTGTAACAAGCTGCAAGGTGGAGATTAGATGGTCTTTGAGTTCAGTGTCAATATGAAGTCAAAGAAAGAAGCTCTTGCCTTCACTGTTAGAGATAATGTGACTTGTATGCAGCCTCTGTAGAGCCGAGACTAAAAGATGAAGCTAACTGAGGCTCAGTCTGGATTATGGCCAGTAAATTAAAAAAAAAAACCCAAACAAAAACAAAACACAGTCCTATAGTGTTTAAATAGTATAACGTGCTTTTTGAGAATTATGTGCATACTAGTTGAGGAATATTAAAAGTATGTGATGATAAAGTGTGACTTGATGAGAAATTAAATTTTTAGATGTAATTAACCTCATTCAAAGCTACCTGGTCCTTTTGAATTACTTCTCCAAACAACAGGTAATTAATTGTACGCTTCCAACTTCCTCTGCACATCTACTTGGCTCTGTAGGAAACTATGATCAGTCAAGTGTATCTGGAAACCAAATTCGGATGACTATAAAAAGCATTTCAATTTCATTTATTCCAAAAAGTGTCACACCAATTTCTAACTCTGTGGATTTTTTTATGTTAATGTCTTAAAGGTTTTTTTTACAAGAAGGAAATTAATAAATATTTTCTTTCATAGCATCATCGCAGCAGCAGAATATCAACCATAGTTAAGCGGTTTAGTTTATGCCACATCATATTTCAAAAGACTTCACTCTGGGTCACCTCTGCTGGATTTTACTGGCAATTTTATCATCTACCAGGTACAAATCCAGGTAAAAGTAGGTAAAACCAGGTAAAAATTTAGTTTAGTTGGAAATCTAAAAATAATAATAATTTGAGGCTTGGGTCAAATAATGCACCAATGTCCAAATCTCTAAGTATAAGCAATGAAAAAAGAGTTTGCTTTGCCAAGCACCAACGAATATGCTAATATCATACCTTATACAAAATATGCTTAAATATACAAAAAGTTACAAGAGGTGCATTCAAACAAAAAAACATTTATATCAAGATCTTTTTTGCATCACAAAGGCCACGACCTTGCAGCTTCTCTGCTAGGTACAAGTCCTCTGCCAAAATAGCACTCCAAACTTCTGTCTTAATAACCAGGAGCCAGCTCTAGCTGGATGCTTTTAAACATAGTCTGTGTGTCTGGATGCTTTTGTTTAGTGTGCAATTTCGCCTGCTGTCTGCCTCTTCCTGTCTTAATTAGGGAAGTAGGAGTCTGTTTAATGGGAGGAATAACTCACTTTCTATTCCAGTAGGAGCAAACATATGCATTTACTTCACCACAACTTTAATAACATGCACAAACACCAGCCCCAAAACGTATTTTGCTACTTAAGCCACACTTAAAAGGAACAAATGTCATTGCAGTAGATAAAATAGAACACAAGTGGCATTTATGTAAGAAAAAATTGCAAAGCACGCTTGAAAATTATTCTGAACATTAGTTGTGTCTCCAAACACTCCAAGTTCATGAGTAATGCTGCTGGGTCATTCCATGTCAACTCAATCAGAGGCTCCCCTATGTAGAAACAATATCATTTATATGCAAAATGACACACATTTAGTTATCATCAAATTGGTCAAATTTAAGGGGTTACTCCACGCCAAAATGAAAATTTTGTCATTAATCACTTACCCCCATTTAGTTCCAAATCCGTAAAAGCTTTGTATGTCTTCGGAACACAATATAAGATATTTTGGATGAAAACTGGGAGGCATGTCACTGTCAAGGTCCAGAAAAGTATGAATGATGTTGTCAAGCATAGTCCATCTGCCATAAGTGATTCAACCTAATGTTATGAAGTGATGACAATACTTTTTTTATGTAAAGAAAAAAAAAAAAAGACTATTATGCGATTTGGCACCTTAGCATCACTGTAGCACCATTTTGGCAAATAGCTCTTGTGTGAGCTGCAACACACAGATACATCTTACATGTGTATTTACCGCAAGCTTTGATTTGAACAAAAACAGCGTATCTGTGCCTTGTGACAGACACAGAACAGTGTACGCTATTTGTGTGCAGCGATTATCTTCAAAATGGTGCTACGGTGATGCTACAGTGCATAATTTGTTAAATAAAGTTGTTTTGATTTCTTTAGATACAAAAAGTATTTTCTTTGCTTCAAAACGTTATGGTTGAGCCACTGATAGGAGACAATGTCTTTTGTGTGTTTTTGACAATGTCTTTCATCCTTTTCTGGACCATGACAGTGTAATTTACTTAGAAGTCAATGGGACAGTCACATGTTTCATCCGAAACATCATAAATTGTGTTCAGTGGACGAACAAAGCTTTCATGGTTTTGGAACAAAATTTCATTTTGGGGTGGAGTAACCCTTTTGTTCTAAATTCCCTATGTGTGATAAAGTAGAAGGACTTTTATTCTGACGGTTTGCCGCTAGTCCGTAATGGATAGGCATCAATCCCCTACTGATCTATCAGTCTTTTATAACACCTTTAACAATCTGCACATGGAAAAAGACTGAAATTCCATGTTGCTGGGACAGAAGCATATGGCTTTAGAAATTAAGAAAGAAAAAAAGGATACCGTGATATCTTGTTAAAATATTTTGGCACTCACACAGGTACAGGGTCCTCCACTAATATTGGTACTCTTGGTAAATCTGAGCAAAGGAGGCTGTGAAAATAAATCTGCATTGTTTATCCTTGTGCTCTTTCGTTCCAAATATTTACAAAATTTTAACCTATTATTAAATTAAAAATGAAATTGAAATGGGGAGAAAATTTCATTGTGAAACCACATTCAATAATTGTTGGCCACAATTATTGGCACCCCTAGATTTTTTCATAAGTAAAATGTCTCTGAAGTATATTCCCATTCATATTCACAATTCTGAGCACTCCAGGGTAATTTTGAACATGAAAATATCCAGACCGTAGAACCGGACGAAAGTAGAGGGGGCGGACCATCCCGCAGCGTTGCAGATCTCAGAGACTGGGACACCTGCCAAATAGGCCTTTGAGGCCGCCATACCCCTTGTGGAGTGTACTCTGATTCCAAACAGTGAGGGGAGGGGAAAAGCTTTTGCCAGTCTGGACCCAAAGTCTAAATGAGAAGGGGCCACTGAAAGGGCCTGAAGATCTCCTACTCTCTTAAGAGAAGTGATTGCTAACAATAACTTCATCTTGAGGGTAAGATGGCGATCGGAGATCTCCTCTATGGGCTCGAATGGGGGTCTGCACTACAGCCAGGTCCCACTTAGGGACACAAGAGCATGCTGACGGTCTCAACCTTAACGCACCACAGAGGAATTGTACCATTAGGGCTATTACGACTGTTAGCGTGGGATGCCCGTGTAGAGAATCGAGCCTGCAGATACTGAAGAACTGTACCGATCGGGCAGTTAACAGGGTCTTGTTGGCGAACTCTGCACCATGAAGTGAAGAACTTCCACTTCAGAGAGTACACTTTCCTCATTGAGGGAGCGCTAGATTGGAGGACAGTCTCTACCACATCATTTGGGAGACCCAGAGCTACGAGTTGTGCCCTCTCAGGGGCCACACCCACAGCTTCCACAACTCTGGGCGGGGGTGAAAGATGGTGCCCCCCGCCTGTGAGAGGAGATCTTTCCTGACTGGAATCTCCCATAGAGGGCCATCTAAGAGTTCTACCAGGTCCGAGAACCACACTCAGCCCAGCCAGAACGGGGCTACTAACAGTAAGCGGACACCGTCCCAAAGTATTCTCATCAGATCTCCGCGATATGGGGAAATGCATACAGCCGCAGCCTCGGCCAGGTCTGTACCATAGCATCCAGTCCCAGGGAAGCTGGAGGAGCTAGAGAGAACCAGAGGGGACATTGCACATTCTGGTGACTTGCGAAGAGGTCCACCTCTGCTTGATAAAACATTCTCCAAATCTGCTTCACCACCTCGGAGAACCGGTGAGAGACGCATCCATCGCTAACATTAACTGGCGACCAGCACCGGGCCCTGATTTAGAAACCAAGAGTTTCTCCACATGTCTAAGGCTCGCACACATCGTGGGGAGACCTTGATCATTCGAGGTAGATTCCCTCTCAGGGAAAACCCCTTGGTCTTGAGCCACCACTGTAGGGGTCTCATGTATAGCAGGCCAAGCGGAATCACGTTGGATGCAGCTGCCATCAGACCCAGCAATCTCTGAAACTTCTCTCACTCTCTTGACTGATTTGAAAATCGAATCTACTCGAGCAGGGGTCATGCGTGCCTACATCATGGTCGAATCCCTATACCACGCCTAAATAAGTGGTCCTCTGTACCGGAGATAGCACACTTTTCTTGACATTCAGTCTCAACCCCAGTCGTTTCATATGAGCGAGGACGACATCTCGATATGGAGATTCCACTCCACTCTCTGACTGAGCTTACATTAGCCAGTGGTCTATGTAGTTCAGAATGCGAATGCCCTGAAGCCGCAGCGGAGCTAGGGCTGTATCTACTACTTTCGTAAACGTTCGGGGCGAGAGTGCTAGGCCAAAGGGAAGAACCCAATACTGGTACGCTTTGCACCTGAAAGCGAACCTCAGGAACTTCATGTGAGAAGGATGAATGGACACATGGAAGTATGCATCTTTTAGATCTATCGTTACAAACCAGTCCTCGGACCTGATTTGTAGTACCACTAGTTTCAGTGTGAGCATCTTGAACTGACTGAGCGATTGAGTTGCCTGAGATCTAAAATGGGCCTCAGCCCTCCATCCTTCTTGGGATCTATGAAGTACCGGCTGTAGAACCCGCACTCTCTCTCTTGAAGAGGAACCAACTTTATGGCCTCCTTCCTCAGACAGGTACTGTATCTACTTCTTGTTCCATGACCAGAGCCTTCTCGGGGCTCACCGAAATAAACGTGACGCCGCTGAAGCACGACGGAGGAGACTCGAACTGGATTCGATTACCTCTCTCTATCGTCTGCTGGACCCACTGAGACAAATTCGGCAGTTCTTTCCAAGCTGCTAAACTGTCTACTAAGGGAACCAGCCTTATGAGGCTGGCCTCTGGTATTACTTGCGGTGATAGCTCGATGCTCTCTGACGGCAGGGAGAGCTGATCTAAACGTCTTCTGGATCCGCTCAGGGGTGACGTGCGACTCAGCCCCACTTTACTCAACTGTAAGATTTATAGAGCGGCGAGGGAGGAACCGCTGGTACGTCGCAAGGCAGACCCTGTCCTGGTCTTTCATGTCAGACAGGGTCAGACACAAATGCCTCTCCACAGCCACCATCACTGCCATAAATTTTCCGACGGCACGCGTTGTTTCTTTGGTGGCATGGAGAGCAAGATCAGCGGTCCTCCTGAGCTCAGCTATATCGTCTGTGCTCACATTCTGCTGCTCATCTAAATCTTTAAGCAGGTCAGCCTGGTAGGCCTGAAGCACAGCCATAGTATGAAGGCATGCTCCAGCCTGACCTGCTGCCGAGTACTAGCACTGATGTTGTTCACAATGTGTTTGTAGGCAAGGTCAGAGCCTTTAAGGACGACGCCAAATCAGAGGACAGATAGCTCACAAGCGTCTGTTCAACTCTGGGCATCGTCCTGTAACCGTAATCATCCAAACCCTCCATATTTCCGATGTAATCACTGGCAAGAGAATGGTTTTCCCCATGATTTGCACACCTCGATATGCAAATCCGAGAAGAACAGCAGGCTCTGATGTGGAGGTGGTGGCCGAGCACACAAGAAACGCTCATCTAGTCTACTTTTGAGCAACTCAGTCTGCTTCTCGACTGGCCAATCGATTTTTAACGGCACGAGTAAACACCTCCAACAGCTCCTCAAATTTAATTGACTGGGGCGGCTCATCATCACCATGGCTTTTATACTTCCTGGTCTGACGTCATACCCTTCCATTGGATGGATTCTACAGAAGATTCAGAGCGTGTCACGCAGAAAGCGTTCCCAACAGCATTTCCGGACGCAGTTTGAGTTCCCGAAAAGGAACTGCCTGAAAGAGGACGTGTGTCTCTATCATCCTAATACATAGTGAGGAGTAGAGTTTGAGTGGCTAAAGACTCTTCAAGGACCACAGCTGGAGAATTGCAGAAAATAAAAACAGAAAAACTCAGGGTCAGAAAACCTTTAAAAAATAGTCAAACAGCCCCTACATCAGCATATGTTGTTTGGTAGGGTTTAAGAAACATTCTCCAGCATTTTCAGTTGTCAGACAGGACTGGAGCTACAAATGGGACTGGCTTCTTTAATCAGATGAAACTAAAAAATTAGTTTTTTAGCAGCAATCACTCAATATGGTTTTGCTGAAAACAGGGATAAAAAGTACTTCATGTGTACAATGAAGTATACTGCTATGTTTTTGATGTTGTGGTTCTATATTTCTGCTGGAGGTCCAGAACATCTTGTTAAGACATCATGGCATCATGAATTCTATCAAATAGAACATAACAATAATATGGGTGCCAATAATTGTGGCCAACATAAATTGGAGAAAAAAAAAATTCTCTCCATTTTCAATTGTTTTACTTCAGTGGTTAGAATTTAGTAAATATTTTGAATCAAGGATCAAAAGGATAAACAATGCAGATTTATTTTCACAGCCTCCTTTGCTCAGATTTACCAAGGGTGCCAATGTTAGTGGAGGGCACTGTATGTACTAAGCAAATGTTTTGGTAGTAGTAAAGACATCTTTCTAACTTTATTTTCTCTTCAGACATTCCTCTTTAACCTTTTACATCCAGGGGCTATTTTGGGGAATTCCGCCTGCATTTGGCCTACAAAATTAAAAAGCTTCCCATACCCACATGCTGTCAAGCCCCTAGGCGTTCCATGAAACTCCTGTTCATGTTTTCATTTGCTGTCCATGTGCTCTGTGTTTGTTTTCATTCTCCCTCATG
>JAUCMU010000335.1:0-13640 GCA_032275025.1 Enteromius treurensis
TTTAAGCTGGAGTGATTAAAATCCCCCGCAACAATAAATGCAGCCTCCGGGTGAGCAGTCTGTTGTTTACTGATGGCCGCATGAAGTTCGTTCATAGCAAGCTTGGCATCAGCATCGGGAGGAATGTACGCGGTGGTTAAAATGGTGGATGTAAACTCCCGCGGCCGATAAAACAGTCTACACTTAACCATGACAAACTCTAGGTTAGCTGAGCAGTGACTGTCGACAATAACAGAGTTCGTGCACCAAGCTTTGTTAACATAAACACACAATCCGCCGCCTCTGGTCTCACCGCAGTCATCCACTGTTCTGTCTGCCCAGAAAGTGTTGAGCTCAGCTAAAGCAATGGCATTGCCGGTATAGCACTGTTTAGCCATGTTTCTTTAAAAATCATGACATTGCAGTCCCAGAGTCTTTTGTTGTGGTTGATTCGGAGTCAAGCTCGTCCATTTTGTTCACCAGCGACCGTATTTTGGCGAGAAAAATGCTGGGCAAAGATAGCCAGTGAGGTGTTAGTCTTAGCTTGGCTCTTAGCCTGCCGCGCTTACCCCGCCTTTGTTCACGGTCGCGCCGCCGCCTTCGAGCACTTCCGCCCTGGTTGGGTAGAACGCGCAGCCTCAGTTGTTCTGGTGATCTCAGGAACGAGTCGAAGGTTGCTAATAAAACTGTCAGAAATGCAAAAACCAATATCTCGGAGCTCTTGTCGGATATACGATGTAAAGGCACAACTGTTCTGTATGAACAGCCCCAAAATGAGCAGGAAAAATACCGCAAAACTGCAAAAACTGGAGAGACACTGAGCCTCGCGTTGTGAGACTTGAACTTGGACATAGTGCGGCCCACTGCAAAAAAAAAACACTGAGTTATGGCAATGGGCGTTTTGGTTTCCGACACATGCTGTAGTGGTAGACCAATCATAAAGGATTGCACCATCTGACCAATCACAGCAGCGAGGGCTACCGGAAAGGAGGGGTTTAGAAAGACTGATTCTTTGAACTGCTTCACAGAAGTCATTTACGAATCATTTAAAAAAATTTAAAATCTAAAAAAAAAAAAAAATTTAAAAAATGTAATCTATTTTTGGAGAAAACTAAAGTGTTTTTTGACCTTGCATACATGTAAACCTTGTAAATGTTTTAATTGAGTCATATAGCAATATTAGCAAACTTTTAAATGGCATAATAGGGGCACTTTAACAAATGATTTATGCAAAAAGAATGATTACTTATCAATTAAGATTTAGTTTTTTTGCATGGTCTGATTAATTTGTTATTTGCATGTCATACTGCATATGCCTGCAAATACAGGATATAATAGGGGGGTTTCATACTTTCACACACAACAGTTCTTATAATCATTTCATAATTTTACCAGAGCCTTTTTCTACCGGAACTTTTGAAGGAGTAAACCGTTACTACAGTTGAATTAATTGGCTATCCAAGAGGGGCAAAACAGAAGAGTAAATCCAATGACAATGCGGAGGTCGGTACACAGCAAAAGCACACAAGTAAAGAATACATAACTAGAACCAGGGGAAAAGTTTAGTATGAGGCGAAAACTCAATACTAGAAACTAGACTAACAAATACACACAGCTTTTAAAGGGGAGACAACAAGTTAACAAGAGGGAGGAACCAATGAATTGCCATGATTACTAACAATTGAGCAGATCAACAAGGGAATACATAAACAATGGGAAACACAGATATTTCACAATAAGAGTCTTTTGAACATAGAGCCACAGACAGGGGTAACACAGGGCATAGTCCGAGGAGACAAACGTGACATGAATAAAGCTTTTTATTTTAGGGTGTAGATACTTTCCACTGAAACAAGTTGATGCAATGTGAGACCTGGGAAATCTAGGTTGCTGCTGAACAAAAGGTGTTAGTGAACCCAGCAGGATGTGCTGACAAAAAGATGATACGTTAAACTGAGGCCTTGACTCTCTCTTTGGCTATGATTTATTGAAACTGAAAGCGCGATATGATTGTGCATCTTGTAACGTGGTGATGGAGGGAAACTAAGCCACGCAGCTATTAGTATAAGTCCGGCAATGAAATAAATTAGCGGGGCAGGAGACGAAGTGTAGAGATTTTCACACTGCACATTTATTTCTCGGATGCAGACCATACAAGCCAGGTCTCACGGCATATAACTATTATGACAAAATAATAACCAGATAGAATTTTGTGATCTGTAGCTTTCACCAGCATCCACATTACTGAAGTCAAGGAAGGCTTATTACAGGTCAAGTCTGTCAGTATGGTAAGAGTTTGTCCATTTGCTGGCCGACCAACCAGGCGTGATTCTGAGAATTTTGAGAGTCCTGATAACGCGTTAAGTTGCATTCGTTTCCGGGTGGCAGGCAGTGGTGAGCCTGTGCAAAGATCCCAGAGTGGAAATAACATGTTCAAACAACTCACTGACGAAGGGTGAACCTCTGTCGGAGATCAGGTAGGTTGGGGCACCATGCCTTGCAAACACCTCCCTGACAAATTTTCCTGCTGCCACCTGCGCTGTTGCCTCCCTAACTGCACACACTAAAATCCACTTAGAGAAATAGTCAATGAAAACCAGCAAGTGTGAGTTACCGGATGCCGTCCAGGGTAATTGGCCGACAAAATCCACTCCTGTGTATTACCATGGCTTTTGGGGAAAGATGGGAACCATGAGGCCAGCCGGGCTCCTCTGGCTTGGTTTAGTGAGCTGCCACACTGAACAGGACATGACATATCGCTTGACATCTTCTGCTATCTTGGGCCAAAAAAATCTTAACCGCAGCCTTGTTAATGTCTTTGAAAAACCGAGATGACCTGCAGTGGGGTGGTCATGATAATAGGACAGCAAGGTGCCACAGATTGATGTTGGAGCGTAAAGCTTCAGTTCTTTCAGAGGATGCAAACCACATCTGGCTTTCGGGTCAGAGTAGAAATGCAGACTATCATGAACAACAAACCATGGGGGGCTGTTTATGTTTGAGTCAGTGTGCGGATTCACCTCTAGATTTCTGAGAAACTGACCAATGTCCAGGTCATCATTCTGTAGCTGTTTTAAATGTGAGCGATCTGTCAAGAGCACAGGGGGTAGAGCGCGGAGGTCCAAACTGCCTATAACAGCGTAGTCGGGCAACAGGTCCATGTGAGCGCCTTCAGTCAGGAGCAGGGGGTTGCGTGACCCCACAAGAGCCCAAATCACAGCCAAACACACTTTTTCTGGGGTGGAGTATGGCTTTTCTGCTTTGTGAAGAGAGCGACTTGCATAAGCCACGGCAACCTCTCGACCGTCTGAGTCTTTCTGCATCAGTGCAGCTCAGAGCCCAAGGTCACAAGCGTCAGTGTGAATGAAAAAAGGTCTTGTAAAGTTGGGGAATCTTAAGACGGGTGCAGATGTGAGGAACTTTTTTAAACTTTCCATGGATTCCTGAAATTTGTCATCCCAGTGGAAGACAGCATCTTTCCTTGTGAGTGCATGGAGGGGCTTTGCATGGTGAACGTAGTTCAGGACAAATCGCCGGTAGTATCCGGTCAGTCCGAGGAACATGTTTGACATGTTTCAAGGTGGATGGGGCCTGGGACTTTGTCATAGCTTCTATTTTGTCCTCATCAGGTTTTATGCCAAAGGGTGTGATGCGGTAGCTGATGAATGTGAGTTCACTCAGAAAGAACTAAAATTTTTTAGCTTCAATGAGAGACCAGCGGTTTTGAGTTTTTCAAGTACATCTTCCAGATCCTTTAGGTGCTGCTCGAAGGTGGGGGAAGCAACGACGATATCATCTAGATACACAGCACATGTTTAGTAAATGAGACCAGCCAGTGCTGTGTTCATTAGCCTCTGAAACGTAGCTGGGGCGTTGCAGAGACCAAAAGGGAGTACACGAAACTGAAAGAGAACGCGGTGTGAGATAAAGGCTGTCTTTGGTCGTGACTCTTCAGAAACTGCCACCTGCCAGTATCCTCGTGCTAAGCACGTGGTAAGGGGTATGAGTCTTTTTGTGTGACTTGCTTGACTCCTGTATAGTCCAAAGAGAA
Organism: Enteromius treurensis; assembly: GCA_032275025.1. Classification (NCBI taxonomy): domain Eukaryota; kingdom Metazoa; phylum Chordata; class Actinopteri; order Cypriniformes; family Cyprinidae; genus Enteromius; species Enteromius treurensis. The sequence continues at coordinate 4,031 of JAUCMU010000335.1, forward strand.
TCTAGGTGTTAGAGCCAGGCCTGTTAACAATAACGACAGGTGCAGCCCACGGGCAAGTGGAAGCCTCCATGACGCCTTCTTGTAACATCTGCTTAACCTGTTCCTCAATTATTCTTTTCTTTGTTGGAGAGGTGCGATAAGGAGGGAGATTTATGGGCTTCGCGTCCCCAGTGTCAATTTGGTGTTCCGCCATTGAAGTGCACCCCAGATGACCATCAAACATGTCGTCAAACTGGGTGAGGAGATTGAGCATCGCTGCTTTTTGTCCATCCTCCAGGCTTGCCTCAGTGACTTTGGACACAAGACTGGTTTGCAAGGCGTCCAGTGACTTGATGGCTCCCCCTGCAGTGAATGATTCATCAGCACAATCCTCATCCTCGTCCACCACAGGGCAAGGGATGTCATCCATTAAGACAGTTCTGGATGGAAGTGGATGGTCAGGGAGGCTCGAATCATGAAATCCATACCTAGGATGAAAGGTGATGACAGGTTAGGGATTATGGCAAAATGTTGGTAGAAGCGTTTCCCCATGATGCCAATAAAGAGCCAAGTCACACCATCAGGGGTACATGAATCATTACCACAGATGAGATCTGCGCGCACGGCAGAGAGTGAAGCATCCGTGTCAGGCACAGCATTAAAGTTCATTTTAGTTCTCAGTGGTGTATTCCAGGGAGCCTTGGAGTCAGTGTCTTCTACGTGACATAGGATGTGATGTTCTTGTGGGATTGAGGCAAGAGGACGAGGCTCAGTCAGCGTCTGGAGGGAGGATTGCCTCTGTGAAATGTCCTCACTCCCCTGAAATTTACCGACTGCCTGGATGGAGGTGGTGTGCCAAAAGACATGCTTGTATCGATGCGTGGTGCACCTACATATGTGGACACAGGTGTTGGGGATGAGTCATTTGTTAAAGGCTGCGACTTAGGAAATGGTGGCACCTGCGATGCAGTGTTGCAGGTTGGGGAGTGTGAGACGTGAACCCAGAGCGAGAGCATTTATAGCAATGGGGCTCAGTATTCTGGTTCCTCCTCACATGTAGGGGGGAGACTGGTGTCCACTTGGCCCCAGGACCGCATGGAGCTCACGTGCATGCAGTAACAGGTCCATCACTGAGGAGATAGGGGCTTTATACAGCGCAACTCTATATTTTTCCAAAGAATGTTTACATATCAGTTCAATCTGCTCTGGTGCAGGTGGTGGGCTCCTTACTGTATTAAACTCCCCCAGCATGTGAGCTACAAATGTTGGGAGGGGCTCCTGTGTTGCTTAGACACGGTCGAGAATGCCTCTCAGGACAGGTTCTTGGAGGTCAGATGGCAGAAAAACAGTTTTAAACAGCTTGCAGAAATGTGAACTGAGGGCTTTAAACCATTTACCTGGCTCTTTTGCAAGGAAACGTGGCAGCTCATGTAGTATCTGCGTGTCTGTTAAGTTTAGAGAAGCTTTGTAGGTGTTGAAAGCCTGCAACCAGTCTTCAGGGGGCACTTTACCACCATCAGCAAACACAAGTCGTTCAGACACTCACATATCCTTTCAACCTCCGACTGCAGATCCTGAACTTGGTCTTCGAGGCCCGCTGTAGTGCGGTGGGGGACCGTGTACCCAGTCAAATTTATAAGGTCCTAGTCTGTGACAGAGTCAGAATCATCAGCTTGTGTTTTTGGGTGAGTTGCCATTATCTGCACTTTTAAGTCAAATACCCACTATGAAATCAGCTTAAACACTGGTAAGGAGCAAGAGTAATATAACTGCTCAACCTAAGACTAAATAGGAAAAAGCTCTTCTAAAAAAACATATAGCACTGGGCGGGTGGTTGGTGGTTGAACACGCTTGATCTAAGGGAAGAGTATTTCGCTTTAATGGTCCTCTTTAATTCACTGAGTGTTTAGCAGGCCGTCAGCAGACACAGATCCAATGCACTCGGCAGGCAGGGAGGCAACTTGAAGTTCAAACACATCCCAGCCGCAGACACAAGGTGAAATCCCGTACTCACGACTGTAATTACGGTGGTTTTAGCTGTAACAGAAGGGCACACTGACTTCAAAGAGGACGGCAAAATACACACTCACACGGACTCCCACGGTTGAGAAAAGCACTAAGCAGTCCGGTTCTGTCCTTCTTTGCGTGCCCAGGCGAGGTCCAGCAAATGATGTTCGGGTGCCAGTTGTAATGTGGTGATGGAGTGAAGCTAAGCCACGAAGCTATTAGTATAACTCCAGCAATGAAATAAAGTAGCGAGGCAGGAGACGAAGTGTAGAGATTTTCACACTGCACATTTATTTCTCAGATGCAAACCATACAAGCCAGGTCTCACGGCATATAAACTATTATGACAAAATAATAACCAGATAGAACGTTCGTGATCTGTAGCTTTCATCAGCTTTTTCATCATTTCATTAACTTTTTGCCCCATCAACTAATAGTTTGTCAGCACCTCAAAGGACTATGGTTAAAGTGTGAATTTGCTTGTTGTTTTGTAAATTGTGTTTGAAAATTGTTTTGTTTTAAATGAACTATTTAACAATTACGTTTCGAAACTAAACCATTGAAATACATGGTTTTATTTTATTTATTTATTTGTTGACTTCTTTGTGTAACTGGTGGTTTGAGTTTGATCCTAAGCTATAAAGTGTTTATTTGAATTCTAAAATATATATGCTAGTTTAAAACTACCTTGAGTTGCAAGTTAAAAACCCTATTATTAATGTTTGCCATCGTTACAGTACTTTTCAAAACAAGCAGGAATACAAATGATTGTAGCAAAACAAAAGCTATGTGAAATATATTTTGAGTAATACTTTTCAAAGCTTTTTCTGGATAGTATCTAATCTCCACTGTTACAATACTCACAATACACTACTGTCTGACAATGTGAGAATATCTGGCTAATTAATCTGACTTTATTCCACCCCTATTTTACATGACTCATGTTCTGCCCTATGATGTCATTGGCCACATTCTCAATCATTCTTCCATAATAATTATGTATATAAAAGTGTGAATACTATATTATTCCATTTGCATTTGGCAGTCACAGCTCAATCTTTGGGATGTTCCTTTACCTTTATACAATCTTGATGTTCTATGAACTTCGTACCAAGGCAGGAAACACTCGTTGTCGAATAATGGGAGACTCGCAGTATCCGCTGCTTTCTAAGGATGGAGACATAACAATTGGAGGCCTTTTTCCAGTCCACAGCATAGAATCATTACCTTCATTTGCGTTTACACAAAAACCTCAGCTTCTATCATGCTCCAGGTTCATTACATGTACATTTGCAAGAGCAAACTAGTAATATTGTGTTTATTTTTTTAAAAGATTAATGGGAACAACATATTATTTCTTTCTTTTTTAATTGCCATTTTCAACATCACTTTTTAAATGCAGTTTCTATATAACTTACTGATTTAACTTAATCTTACTGATCCAATTTGCAGTGTGTATCTGAGAGATTTTCGACTGGCGCAAATCATGATATTTGCCATTGAGGAGATTAACAGAAGTGAAAATTTGCTCCCAAATGTTTCTATTGGCTACAGAATCCATGATACCTGCGGGTCAAGACTGTCTACTATGAGTGCAACTATGGGACTGATGAATGGTCAGGAGTTTGGTGCAGGATACATTTGCAGTGGCCAGTCTCCTTTACATGCTATCATAGGCGAATCAGAGTCCTCTGCGACAGTGATTCTGTCCAGAACTACAGGACCTTTTAAAATTCCAGTGGTAAAGAGCAATAACAAAGTGAATGCTTAACACAATCACAAATGACAGTATCACTGTGTATTGTGCTTTCTTTTTCAGATAAGTCACTCAGCCTCATGTGATTGTCTCAGTAATAGGAAAGATTACCCTTCTGTCTTCAGGACTATGGCTAGTGATTACCACCAGAGCAGAGCACTGGCATCCATAGTCAAGGACTTAGGGTGGTCTTGGGTTGGAGCTGTGAACAGTGACAATGAATATGGAAACTATGGAATGGCAATATTTTTGAAAATGGCCCAGGAGAAGGGGATTTGTGTGGAGTACTCTGTCAAATTCTACCGAACAGAGACTGAAAAACTCCAGAAAGTGGTAGACACAATTAAAAAAAGCACAGCAAAAGTTATAATTGCATTTATTTCCCTTCCTGAGATGGGCTTACTTACTGATCAGTTGAGTATTCAGAACATTACAGGCTTCCAAATGATTGGAGTGAAGTCATGGATAACTGTAAATAGTCTGGTTACTCCAAACAGTTTTCGGGTGCTTGGAGGGTCACTGGGGTTTGCAGTGAGAAAAATAAATATTGAAGGGTTCACAGATTATGTTTTAAAAGAATTCTGGAACACAGCTTTTCCATGTTCACAGAGTGAAGGGAATTATTCTCAATATTCATTAAGTTGCAGCAGATATAAGGAACTACTTTCACTAAAAAATTACAACAAAGACGTGCCTGAACAAAGATATGCAAGCTACGTCTACAAAGCAGTTTATGCTGTGGCTCATTCACTACACAGTCTACTCAAGTGCAAAGAAAAAGAAGGTTGTGAGAAAGGCCTGACAATACAACCACAGCAGGTAAAATATAAAAGAAAGATTATCATGAAGGGAGCAAAAGAGGGAACTGTCTTTTAAAACACCTTAGTGATAGTGTTGATGTCTTTTTTTCACTAGATTGCTGAGGGTCTAAAAAAGGTAAATTTCACCATAAAGACAGGAGATTGTGTGTGGTTTGACAGCACTGGTGGCGCAGTAGCCCAATATGACATTATTAATTGGCAAAATGACTCAGATGGTTCAATACAATTTAAATCTGTGGGATACTATGATGCCTCACTGCCCCTTCACCAACGCTTAGTGCTCAATACTGAAAACATCATCTGGACTGGAGGACAGATGGAGGTAAATGGAAGTAATATGTCAACTGAGGAAATCAATCAATCAATGCATTAATAATAATAATAATAATAATAATTTTGTATTGATCACAAAGAAACCTCTAATGATAAATGAAAAGTAATAAATTACACTTTTCACTTTTCATTGTTAATGTTTGTTAATGCAATAACAAAAGTTAACTGGCTTAAAATGACTAAAAAATGTATTTAAGCACATGGTCTTTCATACTAAATGCATTGACTAATATGCATTGTAAAGTGTTACAATGCAGTTAATTTATGATGAACAAGTTAAAACATACCACGTATGTTACATTTTGTGACTTCATTACATTAACTAGCATTGGACATTTTTCCATTTAGCAATAAGTACTTATCAATGACAGTGTTTGAATTTTGAACAGTAAAGTGACAGTAAAATGTTCAGTAGACTAAATAATTGTGACAAACTCTTATAATAGCTCTTTCATGGTGTTCACAACACATCAGCTCACAATAATTTGCATTGTGCCATTGCATCATGTTCACTGTTATTATTACTCAGAAGCCAAGGTCAGTGTGCAGTGAAAGCTGTCCTCCAGGCACTAGGAAGGCTGCACAAAAAGGAAGACCTGTCTGTTGTTTTGACTGTATTCCATGTGCAGAAGGAGAAATAAGTAATGAAACAGGTAATCCCATAGCCTATCTCATTAATATAATTTGCCTTTCCTCTGTCTTCAACTTGTGATTGCAACTTTCTTTTCCAGATTCGAATAACTGCAAGCAGTGTCCAGAGGAATTCTGGTCTAATACTGAGAAGAATAAATGTGTGTTAAAGGCTGTAGAGTTTCTGTCATTCACAGAAGTTATGGGTATAGTGTTAGTTTTTTTTTCACTGTTTGGAGTCGGATTAACTGTGTTGGTGGCCATACTATTTTACAGAAAGAAGAACACCCCCATAATTAAAGCCAACAACTCAGAACTGAGCTTTCTGTTGCTCTTCTCATTGACTCTGTGTTTCCTCTGTTCACTTACTTTCATTGGTCGACCCACTGAGTGGTCTTGTATGTTACGTCACTCAGTGTTTGGGATCACTTTTGTCCTCTGTATCTCCTGTGTTCTGGGGAAAACAATAGTTGTGTTGATGGCCTTCAAGGCTACACTTCCAGGAAGTAATGTCATGAAATGGTTTGGACCTGCACAACAAAGAATCAGTGTTCTTGCCTTTACACTTATACAGGTTGTTATCTGTGTGCTTTGGCTAACACTATCTCCCCCATTCCCTCTTAAAAATCTTAACTATTATAAGGAAAAGATCATTCTTGAGTGTAGTTTGGGTTCTACTATAGGTTTTTCTGCTGTTCTAGGTTATATTGGACTACTGTCAGTTTTGTGTTTTATAATGGCTTTTCTAGCTCGCAAGCTTCCTGATAACTTCAATGAAGCCAAATTCATTACATTCAGCATGCTCATATTCTGTGTTGTATGGATCACCTTTATCCCAGCTTATGTCAGTTCTCCTGGAAAATATACTGTAGCTGTGGAGATATTTGCCATTTTATCCTCAAGCTTTGGCTTACTATTCTGCATTTTTGCACCTAAATGTTATATCATCCTGTTCAAGCCTGAAGAAAATACAAAGCAAAATATGATAGGTAAAACAATGTCAACATCCTGCTGATAAATAAACATGTTTATTAACTTAAAGTGATTATTTTTGTTATTATTATTATTGTTGTTGTTATTGTATTAATGCATTTTGTTCATAAGAAATTATCTCTACATGAAATATGTATGTGTTGCACTTTTAGAAGGTGTGCTTTCGTGACAACTCTGAGGGGTAAGCAGCAGGTGGTTAGGGCCATCGATCAGACAAGACCTGTAGAGCTGCTTTTTCTAGGTGAACCTTTGACCTAGGGGTCAAAGGGAGGCCTCAAAATATTGACTGAAGTGTCTAAGCAAGTGATCTATGAAACTGCCTTTCTGTGTCTATCCTTTTAGGGAAAATGTCAACTGTTTTTAGTCTGTAACCTTGGGTGTGAGCAAAGAGATATAAAGAGGAGCAAGCGTCTCCCTTCTTTGTCACACTCAGCAGGAAGCTTTTTCTTCTTTTTGATTGTGTACCTTTTGCAAGAATTAAATCTTTTAAAAGGCAATTGCTCAATTTGTCTTTCTTAATCGAGAGTCTCTGAGTTTTTGCACAACAATTTGGTGTCAGAAGTGGGATTCCTTGTATGTGCCTTAGGACCTGGGAGCTGACGGTAATCAGCGATCCTGGACTTAGAAGTCACAGCCCTAAACCCCGATAAGCTGTTTGGGAGAGAGGGACCAGACGCCCCGAGGCCCGGAAGGGACACCACTGGAATCAGGAAAAGAACAAGTAGCACTGAAACCTCTCGGTAAGAAGCAAATTGTATTAATATTCCTTTTGGTCTTTTTGAGGGAAAATTGATAGACAAAAGGGAGGGGAAAACGAACCATACTGACAGCTGAGCCAGGTTACACTGGGGCGGCCCGCGGGTCGTGGCAGCATATGTAATCAGGTCCATGCGAAAAACGCACCTAGCGGGCAACCGCCAGGCATTGTGTGCATGTTGTTGAGGCAGGGAATCTTGGGCATTGTTGGCATTGCGGCCAAGCATTTTGTCAGGATAGAGAAAGTGGAATACTTTCACCCTTTCAGTCTGGGGTTAGGGACTGAGACCCTGAAGGTTGTGGCAGCGGAAGGTATTGATCGTGAGCCCTCGGAGCCCTTAAAAGCTTGTGGGTGGACCGGAAAGTATAATACTTTCACCCTTTCAGTCTGGTGTTAGGGACTGACCCTGTGCAGAGACGTCTGACAGGTTTTGGCAAGTGACACGTCCGGTTTGGTCAGAAGTCAGTATGGGGAAATCTCATAGTAAAATGGGGAAATATGATACACCGGCATTCATTCAAATAATAAAAATGTAACTATAAATGAAACTAATATAAAAGAAATGGAAAATGAGAAATCCTTGTGCATTAAACAGAAGTACTAATCAGTGTAATGTATTTGTTTATGAACATGTACCACCGCAATACCATCACAACCCTGTGGCCAAGCTGCGAACCCCGATAATTAATCCCGAACTCGACTGCTCCCCTCCGGGAAGACCTACAACACCACCGCAAGCAGCAGCAGCACCACAGAGAAGGATGCAGCCCACCGCGCCAGCAACAACACCAGAGACACAGAAACAGCTCATGCCCACTGCGCCATCAGAGAGATTACCCTTGACGCGACTAAGGTCACGAGAAGGGCTGAAGGAGGAAAAAGGCTACGCTGAAGTGCCCGAAACTCCTCTTCATGACAACAGAGAAAAGGAAGAAGAAGAGCCGTGGAAATACAAGAGCTTGTGCGATACAAGAGACATTTTTTGACAAAGAGTCGACACGTCAAAGATCAACAAAATGCCAGCAGGAGGAAGACGAAACGGCCGGTGACTGTTACTGCCGCCTGCCTGAAATGTTCAACAAATTGTTTGGCCTGGCGGAGCCAGGTGACAGAAGAGCTGAGCCCGGAGTGTGGGAGAGCCACACTCAACATACTTTGATTCACGCCGGCATGCTGATAAACTGCTGGCAGGAAAGTGTGAGAAGACACGGGCAAAGACGAGAGGAAGCAGAAGGACGGGGTGCAGCCGAGGGAAGGACGGCGGGAGGAGCCATGGAGGAGGAGAGGTCGACGACTTCAGGGGGCCGAGCGACTGTGACAACCCCAAGGTGTAGAGAGCCCAGGGTGGAGCCGAGCAGACGGGGCGCTGGGGTGACACCCATGGGCTGGAGGGCCGCGGCGTAGCGGTGGACTCAGGTGATTGAGGCTGAGGCGGGGATTCGGAGGACCGCTGCGGAGCCGGAGCGACCGAGGCCAATGGTGAAGCCGGAGGGAAGGAGGAGCCTGACAGAGCCAGCAGGACGACGGGACGAGGCACAGCCAGAGGAGTGGAGTCCAGAGGCGGCGGATGGACGACTCCTGACCAAGGCTGAGGCAGAAGAACGAGGAAGCCCGGTGGAGCTGGTGGGACGACGGGCCACAACGAGGTCGAAGGCGCCATGAGGCCCAGTGAAACAGATGAGTCGCAAGACTGAGGTGGAGTCCAGGCGTCGCTGGCTGAAGGCGGAGACAGGGGATCGCTATGCCTGAGTGGAGCTGGATACTGGCAACCCAGAGGTGAATCCGCAAGCCCTGAAGGTGCTGGTGGCGAGAGAGTCGAAGGGATGACAGGGTCCAGAGGAACTGACGAGGCCGAACAGACTGGTATGAGAGGAGGTGGGAGAGGGAGGCTGGGAGGGAACTTTAAAAACACAGAGCTGTCTGGAAACAGCGGAGAAGAAGAAGATTCAAGAGGGCTTGGTTTCACCTCTCCATACCAGTCGATAAGGTCCTCGTCAAAAATGTCCACTAGTATCCCTTCCGGGACTGATGTAGTTGCCGGCTCGTGAACGCGGTCCGTTAGCGCGGACTTGTGGACACTCTCGGAGTGCGGGCTCCGTGAAGCGCTCAGGCAGCGTGGGCTCGTTGAAGTTCCTGGGCAGCGCAGGCTCGATGAATGTGCCTGGGCAGCGCCGGCTCGTTGATGCGCTTCTCAATCAATCAATCAAATCTTATTTATATAGCGCCATACAACAACCTAAAGGTGCCCAGGGCGCTTTCCAGTATAAAAACCGCAAGACACAGAAAACAACAATCAAAAAAGCACAATAGACATAAAAACAACAAAAGATGTGT
>JAUCMU010000336.1:0-7500 GCA_032275025.1 Enteromius treurensis
CAGCATATTGAGACGGAGATGATAAAATAACACAATACTACGATATTCCTCAAAAAGCAGATTGTGGAGAAATTTTTAGCGTTCACGATCAAAAATCGTCCTATTGCCCACCCCTACGGTGATGTGTGATGTACAAATGAAGTTCTTAGAAATGCATATTACTAATCAGAAAGTAAGTTTAAAAACATTTACAGTAGGAAATGTACAAAATATCTTCATGGAACATGACCTTTACTTAATATCCTAACTTTTGGCAAAAACAAAATGACCCATACAATATATTTTTAGCATTTACCTGCTCTTTTTACGAATGGATAGCTATCCAATCAGACAAAATGCATAAAGTGTCCTTGTGTAAACAGCCCTTATGGCCTTTAAGTGTCAGAAATGGTATATGTTTTAAAAATAATGAACTAGGGCTGGGCGATATAATTTTCCATAATAAAATGGTATCAAGAGTTAGATAAGTGTTCTATATAATGTTAATGTGGCAAAAGCCAGATGAAACAGCATGACTCATTTGAACCGCCATGCCACGCAAACCATTTATTCACTCTTCGCAAAGTTCAAACGGCAGCGCAGCGGTTGCGTGCTCACTAAAGCAAGCGCGTTTACTCGCTGATGAGTCTCGGTCACGCGAGCAGTAAACAGTGCTGTGAGATCCAATGTGAAGTGCTTGAATTCAGTGACTCGGTCATGTAAACTAGTTTAATGCCAGAGGAAACAGAGCTGACAAACAGGAGAAAAACTGTGCAAAACCATACAGTCAGAAGGCTTTGTCTATAATCTACTAATCGCCATTCTTTACCAGGAATGTTCCGTAGTGACACTAACTGCACTATGACATTGCGGCACAAATGTTGAATACTCATATCAATTTTATAATAGTAGTATTAATGTACAGATGCTGAGGAGATGCGTCATCAAAGTCAGGTAACTGTTTCTTGATTTGAAACAATATCACTTATTACAATGTGACAGGTGTTAATAAGAGTGTTTATACATGATTTGAATTAATGTATTTCACTAATGATCCCCCTTTATATTTTTTCATTTTGGTTATTCTGTATTCATTTGTTCCTGAAAACTTATAATTCAGTTACATATTTTATTTGGGCAAAATAGTTTTACGTTTATTTGATAATATGATGTCATTTCCGGTTATCTCGCGCTGCATCTTCAGACCGCGTTGAGCGCGCTGAGGAGAGGTGAGCAGCTGGCGGTGCTCCGTCAAAAAAAGTTATATAGAATTATCAAATGTTTTATAAAGTATTCGATATGCAAAAATATTGTTGGTAAAAGTGTTACACATACATTAAGAAGCATTTTAAGCATGGATGGGCGAGATTGGGGGTGTTTTGACCGAGTGCAGCTGTTTGAGTGTACATGTATGTATGTTCATATGTGAGTGGAGCGCAGTGGTAGAGATTATTAATATAGTTATTAGTTATTGTTAGTTATGGTCGACTAGTGTTTGATCTGTTTAGGAGGAAGAGTCACAGGGGGTCTCTGTCTCATTGCTGTGCTTCTCTCTCTGTGCTTCATGCAGGTATAGTTCTTTGTTCATTTGTTTAACATTTCATGTGCCTCAATTTGTCTCTTATTCAAATTCTTTGATCTAAAGTTAGTTCAGATAATCAAAATCACACGACAGGGTATATTTTCATTCCTTTATAATATTTACATGGTTTTATTTTGACATGTTGTCATTGTGATGTTTGCGGAGACCGCGTTGAGCGCGCTGAGGAGAGCATCAGCATTTCCAAGCCAATAAACTCTCCATTACCAACGGTTCCAGTGGTCCGTCTCATCTTTGTACACAACGCAGATCGTAACAGTAACGCCAGAGACCGGTTACAACAACATAAAAAAAATAAGAAACATTTGTCTATTGAGATATTTAGAAATGTGTAAAGAATTAAGAAACGTGAAGTACTGACCATAGAGAGTTGTTTAATACTGGTTTCTACAACTTTCACTTAGGAGCAAACATCTGCCTTTAAACTTAAACCCATTCACCCATTCACTGCAGAGCTTCTATTTCTCCAAATCTGATGAAGAAACAAACTCATCTACGTCTTGGATAACCTGAGGAATAGTCTGCATTTTCAGCATTTTTTTTATTTTTGGCTGAACTATTCCTTTAATAGTTGAACTAAAGTATGAGCAAAGCTCCACTAAATATATACATACCACTGCCCTGATTCAAACTCTGAATCTATATTAATCTCTATATGATGTTTTCTACTCTGCTTTTTGCAGAAGTAGTAAATCCAGGTCCAATATGAGAATTCAGCAGTTTCCTGAGTGCCTGGTCAACCCCTCCATCCTCACACAGTCAATCTGTGATGGGGGAAATGTGACACTCTCAAAATCCCAGTTCTGGAATTTTGATGATAAGTTGAGACGATGTTCCCCAAAACATCATTTATGTTAATCCTGTTCATTCCCACTCCTACATTTGCGCTGCATGTCATGCTTGAATCAAGAGCCACTGATGGACCGACTTCAGCACATAAACTACTATAACACTATATCGTATCCCTGGCCATACGCTACAAACCATTTGATCTGCTAAATTATATGATGAACTGCTCATTGCCAATTCTGGGAAAAAACAAATTGTCCCAAAAGCAATGGAAATGTACTAATACTTCATATTTAGACAGAACGCATTATCTGTCGACATGCAAGATTAACACTTCACACAATTAACGTTACAATATCATGAAATGCGCTTAAAGGTCACATTATCCAAATCTAATGATACACTCAACTGCGTAATGTGCCATTAAAGTGAATTTGCCCATAACTATAACAAGAAAACATGAATGTATGACAAACCGCTCTAACGCCCAAATGAACGAGTTTTTAAAAAATACATAACATAAGGCATATTTACATTGTATAACAACATATGGACACGTAATACTCTAACGTTAGACGCCACATTTAATCAGTCTGAAATGGATAACGGAATAAAACTGCGATTTGCGTAGATTAAACTGTTCAAACTGTTGTGTGAATTCAGTATTACACATTCTTGTTTACGTTGACAACAAGACATCAAATATATATCAGGATCTGACAAGAACAAAGCTTCATTCGAATGTTTTTTCTTATTTCATTTAACTTAGGAGTGTGTAGTTTGCTGATTCTGATTAAAAGCGTGCTGTTTTAACGGTAAAAGTAACTGCGTAACACGCAACCGTCCGGTTCACCGGAAACCTCAGAAATCCAGTCAGAAGCTCAAGCGCTTCTCTTACCTGTGGCGCCGTGTATAAACGGGCATTTCTCAGAAATATCAGGAGGAGCTGACCAACCGAGTCCACGGAGACATTGGTCTTCGCTTAACATCCGATAAAAGTAGATAAAAGCAGTATTTTACTCCGGTTTCGAGAAGCGCGTTTGGAGACAGCGTCCTTGCAGCAGCGCGCGAGAGCAACTGAATCCCCCGCGCGCGCTCTGAGCTGGAGAGATTTACGCGCCTCCCGCTTTTGCTCGTTTCTGTCACTTCACGAGAGATCCGTTCAGTCGGTGTTCGTGATTGACAGCCTAGTCGTGTTTACTATCAAGACTGACTACTACCACAACACAAGAGCGGGTGCTGTCTGTGATAATTAGGTAACCAAGTTAACCAGCTTTCAGTTAACGATGTGACAGATATAGTCGTAGTACATATCTGTGGTTATGGAAAGAAATGCAATTTTATTTGGAACTATTTGGATTTGGGGCAACTTCTGCTGCTTTCATCATCTGAGTGTGTACAAAAACACATGCATGCATATATATGTATATATATAAAGGTAGACAGGCGTTAAACTAAACAAGGAACGTTCTTAGAAGAATGGTTCTCAAGGTTTTCTCAAAATTATAAACAAGCATTCTTCCAGTATTATCAATAGACTTTATGGTCAAACTTAGGTGTTTACTTGAATTCTCAAAACAATAGTACAAAAAAACAAACAAAACATTATTTATGCATTGTCTATTGGGATTATATGAAAGGTTTTAGTGGGATGTAACTTATTTATGTAGTTATTATTATTTTAAATATTTTTCAAATGTTTAGAGAACATTCCTTAAAGTTTACATAAAATGATTTTGAAACTTTTTTTTTTACTGAACATTTTGTACATTCATAGAACATTCTGAAATGTTCTCATAACTTGAACTTGGGCGAACATTCCTAGAATATATTTGTGTCATCACATCTCAATCTCAAAATGTGTTTTTATCTCCTAAACATTCAAGTAGACACATTTATTACAGAATATGTTTGTCTTTCTTAACTATATATATATATATATATATATATATATATTTTAGCTCAACATAGATCATAAAACTAGTAAAAAACTAGTATTCCCAGGGGATGTGTAAACTGATTTGAAAAAAGTTTCCACCAAATGCCCTGAAAATTATATCTTCTGTATGAACATGATGATAATTTACTTTTCTTAAAATGTGTCCTTCATGCAATATAGAAGAAAGCATTCGATACTCTAAATACATTTATCAGTAAATGTCAAACTCATAAACAAATGAAATGTAAGAGATATACTGTACAGTATGTTCAGTGCGTTTTTTTCTCTCTCTCACTTTCTCTCGTCCACACACACGCTGTCATTAATCAAACTGTAACCCTAATTAATGAGATTCATGCAGAAATTGAAACTCACTCTGCAATTCCTTTGTGGTTTCTGATTACTTCTTAATAATGTCCATGAGTCTTCAGGCATGTTTAATTTAAGCGGTATATTTTGACATTATGCGTAAATAAATGATGTTTTTTGGTTCACCGTTGCTGTCTAATGAAGTGTTTGCAATCAGTGTTGTTTTGTTATTACTCTGAGGTTAATCAAGTGACATTGATTCTGTCGTTGTGTGTTTAACGCTTAACAAAAGCTCTGGTAATTATTATTTAAACACAAGCGCGGATGAGCAAGAAATTAGCATCTTTTCAACGCTTTAGTTACAGTTTCTTCTTACACGTGTTTCACAAAAAATCCTCTCCCAAACCGTTCTTGTTTGCTTTTCTAGAAGCATTTCTAAGTTTATTTATGCTTTTATCACATTTCTACTGCAAAACAGAATAACATGCATGAGTGTTTTGAATTAGGCTAGTAAATTGGATCCATAAATACAGGTTTCAAACGATATTAATGCCAGAACAAGATGTCAAATCTGGTGGTCTCTGTGCTGTATTCACTGCATCTGCAGGCTGAGTTTGCACAGCACAGCACGAATATGAAGATTCTTTTGTCGCTGATAAATACATCACATCCGATCCAGTCCCACGCACTAATCCGGACTGTATCCCCCTCTCCCTCTCGACAGACTAGTCCTCTTTATCCCCAGGCACAAGGCATCCCTATGCATTAAACATCAAAGACATTTGAGATCTCTGCTCAGATGCTCTTAAGAGGAAATTTCGGGGGGAAAGGCAGAAAATGAAGTTTCTACCCTCAATCTGCCATCTGCCTCTGCTGTGACAAGAGTTTCATGAACTCAACATCACACCATATCCACCACAACAACAGCAGCCACCGCGCTCTGAAGACCTGATAATGTCTAAATCTAGCAGTGCTTAAAGGAATCTGGGTTTATTGATGGAGGCTGGTTAAAATCAAGAGCTAGTGACTGACCTTGCACAGATGTACTGTACGTAATTGGCTGCTATCATGCCAAACTGAAAATGGTAAAAGCTGTAATTTAAAGATATGAGTTTAAGTAGTGCTTGACTGATGAGGATTTTAGTTTATGCATCACGGTTGCTTCTGTTCATCCGCTTACCTCCAGCTGTAATCTCATATCTACAGTAAATGATGTGTTACATCTACAGTACGCAAAGCAGTGTTGAAAGTTCATAAAACCATTGTTGATGATGTAATGGTGATATGTACAGTGGGAACGGGAAGTATTCAGACCTCCTTAAATTTTCCCCTCTCTGTTATATTGCAGGCATTTGCTAAAATCATTTAAGTTAATTTTTTTCCTCATTAATGTGCATACAGCACCCCATATTGACAGAAAAACACTGAATTGTTGACATTTTTGCATATTTATTAAAAAAGAAAAACTGAAATATCACATGGTCCTAAGTATTCAGACCCTTGCTCAGTATTTAGTAGAAGCATGACTCTTTTTGGGAAAGATGCAACAAGTCTTTCACACCTAGATTTGGGGATCCTCTGCCATTCTTTCTTGCAGATCCTCTCCAGTTCTGTCAGGTTGGATGGTAAACGTTGGTGGACAGCCAAATGAACTTGAATGATTTTAGCAAATGGCTGAAATATAACAAAGAGAGGGAGTCTGAATACTCAACTAAACTAAATAAATCAACGAAAACTAAAATATGAGTCCATAATCCATAATAACTGTTCCTCCAGTCAAAAAGTCCATCTTCTGTTGTTTCTTACATCAAAACCCATATTTATGTAAAGCTGTTTTGGCTTGTAAAGGGTGCTGTGCAGATTTCTCTCCTGATTCAGACCAGACCACTTTTTCATGTTCCAAACCCATAAGTCCTTCGTGCATCCTCAGAATACAAACAAAAATGTGACTTGTATCGTGAAAACTTGGCGATGTCCTTGCAATAGTGGTAAATAATGTCGCAACAATTCTATTTATGACGAGCTGACACACATTCCAAATGGTTTTCAATGGTTATACTTTACTTTCTGCGTTCCGTCTCACGGACAGCCGCGTCCACACAGCCAAAGTATCGCGTATTAGTGTGAACAGACGAGCTCGATACTTGCGCAATGCCACCTACTTGACTTGCACTCTTTCAGCATTCTTCTCACGCATGAACTGCTGTACGCGGGCGTTTTTTTTTTAATTGCCTACATGCGGACAGGATGCGTGATCCCTCCTGATGATGAAAATGACGTAATGCAGACGGCCGAAGTATACTTAGCCTTTAAGCTGGCACCGCGTTAGCTGTAGACAAGTGTGTTTTGGTAATCGGCACGACTCTGAGCTTTTTTGAAAAATCACTTACCCTGCTTTTAAAGGGATATTTGTTTATTTAATTTTTTTAAATAATAGTTTAATGTTCAGAGTCACTATAGCCTGGGGAACACGGACACAAATCATGCAAAACAGAAACTAAAGCATGGGAGAAATGTTAAAGTTAACATGATACAAGAAGTCCAGTCACTAATAACAGCAGTACGTTTGAGAGAGTAGCACCAGAACTGATGGAGAAGCTGCACCACATGCATAATTCAAGCACTCTTTCTATCAAGATTGTTTGCCAAGTAATTGGCTCCACATTGTCAATTGTCTGTGTTTTTTCGATTCGATCTCCTCTATCTCTCGCGCTCTGTTCTCCCCGGCTTCTTTTATTGATGATTAATCTTCTATATCTGCTTCTCCCCTTCTCATCATCCTCTCCGAATCACTTGCACCTCGTCGGCTCTTCCTCTCTGTTTCTGTCTCTCCCTGGTATCAATTCTATTTTCTCTCTCCTTCTGCTTCCTCCTTTATCCCTGT
>JAUCMU010000336.1:12500-13631 GCA_032275025.1 Enteromius treurensis
ATTTGAGTCTTAATAGGCAATTAGCAGAAGCATTTGATCCACAGCACCGCATGCCTCACTGAACACACAGACTCTCTGAAGTAACCTCAGGTTAATTGTCTTTCTGTGGTTACAGAGCGGTGTTGATCAGTAACTTCATAGATCACTCACATCCTTAATCATCTGATCACCTGTGTATCTGATCATCACAATCAGATGTGTTTATTCTGACTGTTGAACCCAGATATTGTGAAGAACAGCTATTGACATCTATAGTATAGGACAAAATACTATGGAAGGCAATGGGTACCAGAAACTGTTTGGTTATTATTCAAAATATATGTTTAGCAGAAGAAAGAGCTATTTCTCAAAACCTTTTTCAAAGTGCCTATTGTGGTGAAAAAAACCTTCTAAATGGACAATTATTTATGTGTATGTATATATTATGTATATATAAATCATATCCACAAGGGTCATTGTTAGAGGAGTCTGAAATATTAAGTTAAACGTATTATTGATGCTACTACTAAAGAATCCACCAGAGCATTGCTACGACATCGATAAAAGCCCTTACAGACTAATTACACACTTTTTTAGAACAGCTCATTTTGAGAGGAAGTTGTGGAGAAAGTAATCCATAGAATTCAAACAGAAAACAGAGCTTGTTAAGGAGGGCAGGAATCAGATCTCTGTTGTGTTTCTTCAGAAGAGTTAGACTCTTGTGTCTCTTCCGACCAGTTCTTCATGGCTTATTCAGAGACGTGTTCATCTGATGCATGTGTTACATAAGCAGTGACATTTCAAAGCTCTCTGACGACTCATTAGAGGCTAAACCTGGAGCAGGACTCTTCTGTCGTCTGATGTGAGAGGGCAATGGGAAAAACACTTTCAGAAACGCTCGGTTTACAGGGTTTACAAGACATTTACCCTGGTTTATGATTACTGATAAAGATACTAAATCAAAACATAATGAATCATTTAGTCACCATATGGCAATATATACATATGAAATATATATTTTATGTTTTGTATACTTTTTTAATATACATTTATATTTGAAATATAAACAAAACACATGCAAAAAATTTCATTTGCTAAAATGTGTGTATATATATATATATATATATATATATACAGTATATCCAAATGGGT
>JAUCMU010000337.1:0-13623 GCA_032275025.1 Enteromius treurensis
ATCTTTATAACTAAATATTGTGAATAAACAGATTTAATACAAATATATTGAATCACTACAACACTATTGCTGACTATATTGAATGATTGCTGAATATACTGATTAAACAGATGTAACAAAAAATATAATCCCACAATACATATATATATATATATATATACATACATACACACACATATATAGATATACACACATATATATAGATAACATACATATACACATAAATATAGATACACCCATACACAGACATACTTACATACACACTTACATAAACACATACATATATATATACATACATACATACATATACACACATACATACATTTATGTATTGTATATGTGCAATAATTAATAAAATAGTATGCAATAATTTTGTTATATAAGCACAATTTTGTATAAAACATTACTAATTAATCTTTTAAAAAATATTTAGCAATTAATTTTATTTTTGGCAAACAATATACTTAGAACAACAAGGCAAAAATTCTCTCTAAAAATGTTACATTGCATGGTTTAAAATATATGCACAAAACGTTTTAAATGATAAATCCTGTAGAAACCATGTATTAATAAACTTCATAAACATTTAACTGTGCATTGACAAAACAATATATCTGCTTTCCTCGTTTTCTACTTTGCAGCCATATTTGAAGTGCGGACACTGCAGGACCTGTCCCGGATTGCCATTCGCCACACTCTGCGGCAGCCCATAACTATTGGCGAAGGACGCACAAAGAGACGGGTGTCTTTCCCAGGGGCCCGAGCCATGCACCGTTACGGGCCCCGTTTCGAGCGCCGCCGCTTTTGCCGGCGTTTCTACCGCCAGTGCGTCAACTCCGTGGTTCTCCATGACTCCATGATTCCCACAGCCATGGACGACTGTAACTACCCCGGAGGGGTGGAAGAGGAAGAAGAGGAAGTGGAGGAGGAAGAAGAAAGGGGTTGCCGCCGGGTGAGAGAAGACCTGCCCGAGGAGGATGAGGAAGGATGCAGTGGCATTGAAGAGGACAAAGACAAAAGCGGCTGTGTTCGTGCAGAGCCTCCTGTTAATGTTCTGAGGGAGAAGATTCTAAGACTCCCGTTACCTGAACCCCTGAAGATGTATCTGCTGTATTACAGAGAGAAATGAGACGTGGCTTCAGATAATACGTGCAGCGTAGCGCTAAGATGATTAGACATGAAGAAAAACCTTTCTCTTCTTCCTCCTCCTCTCAAATGGATTAGCATGACAATTAAGTCCTCAATTAATGACACCATGATATCCATATCCCTTTGAGAAGCAAAGCTCCTTGATTGGGGATGTACAGAGATGGAACTGAAGGACTGAGCTCATTTTCCGAATAATCAAACTCTTTTTTTTAAATTCACTTTTCCCCTCGATTGAGATAATCAAAGTGTACGATACAATGTCCCTGTGGGAAATGCTTGTTGCCGTGAGCTCTTTTAGAGTAGCGTCACTTTAGGAAGTGGCGTAGTTGACATGGCAGATTGAATTTTTTTTATATAGCTTTAAGGTGCGATCATATTTACATTAGCTTGGTGAAATCCAGTCATTTCAATAAGAATCTGCGCAACTGAGAGTTTCGTGCAAGAATGGAAAAGTAAAAAAAAGCAGCTGCTTGGTTTGAAGTGAGTTCTGTTAGCTTGACTCGGTTGGAGTTTTGTGATTGTTGTACTCTTTTCCTTGCCTCTACTGTGTTCTCCAAAATACTGAATAGCGTCTGCATGTGTACTGCCGTAGTGCGCCCGCATTTTGTCAATATTGGAGTTTGTGGTGGTATGATGCATTTGATCATATTAATTCGATTACTGTTACCAGTAACTTTATTCCAAACTTGTATAAAGGCGGTTTTTGCACCCGTACTACAGAATCATTGTGTCATATTGCAAGTTTTACAAATTATGTTGTAAAGGTTGTGTGAAAACATTTCATTTTTAAACATTGTTTTTAATAGTAAAATTATATTTATTGGTAATCACCAAAAAATTCAAGTTGGGCTGTCATGAATTCCAATCATTGTGCTCAGAATCTTTGGCCCTACTCAGGAATACTTTAGAAAAACATTTTATTTCATGTTTTTTTTTTTTTAACTCCTTCACAGAACAAAAAGACCAAAATGTTAGGACCTTTCTATTTTTTGACCAAAAATGTTGAAAATGATCTGTTTTTTGTATACCACACAACATCTGTACAGGAAGACCGTTCTGAGCATACAATGATTGGATCTGACAGTTCTATGATCCCAGGCTCGATTTCTAAACATTTCATCAGTCCAGGAGCATTTTTCTTTAGTTCTCCTTAATGAGACCAATGCTTAGGTAACCCATTAAGTAGAAGATATTACTAATCTGACATACAAGCATATCTACCAAGTTTTGCTTGAAACAATTGTGTGCTTGTGACAGAACCTTCAATGACAGAACCTTCAATAAAGTTTGAGTTTGCACACTGGACAGCACATTACTTCTGTTTCAGTTCATTTAATGTGTATTTGCAGTATTAACTAAAAAATGTCAAAACTTTTATTAAGTGGAAATAATACATAATTTAAACACTGTAATGTACAGTAAACTGAGAATCCAGAAATAGGACGTTTAGGGACTATGCTGTGGTTTCATTATTCCAACCAGAATTTAAAGCTAATGTTTTATTAACAAGACAATTATGCTACTATACCATGGAACAGGACAATGTTCAGGTGACCCTTAAAAAGGTTATTAAAGTCGCATTGTGATATGGTGAAAAACAGCTCTAACACCATTCAAATGGATAATAATCATCCTTTAATTAAAAGATGGTTAACACATTGAGGACATTCGCATTCTAAACTCAAATACAAATTTGAAAACATTTTAGTACAAAACAAAATCTGTGTGAACAGTTAAATTATTTTCTCGTTGTGGTTATTCGCACTGAACTCATGCATCACATGGAAGAAGGTGAAAGTGGCGTATTAGACTGCAGAAAAACAGTTTTTATAAGCTTTAGATGTTCTTCTGTAATGCTAAACCCTCAAAAATAACGTAACAGCAACTAATGACTTATGCATTAATATAGCCAAGAGTGGCAACATGAATATTGATCAGATAATGCATATTTAAATGAAGAAATGCACACTGATTTCAATGACCAGCATCAGGATTTGCAGTACAGATTCTGACAATCCAAAAGCTGTACGTTTACAACACGACGATGACGTATTTCGCACAACACAAAAGAACGCAGTGAAATCACATGAAAAGGATACTTAAATCTCATATGCAAAAATAAATTTGTGCACAACTTTAAATAATACATATTCAAAAATAAACCATAGAAATCTAAGCAAAGAAAATACGGCTGTTAAAAACTATCTACAATTGCTTGAATATAAAACCGACTAGTATGGTAATAACTTAGCCTTCTAAATGTTACTCTACAACTGCATTTATTATTTTGGATTTAAATACAACTGCAAGATGATGCAGATTTATTGACTAACATGTGTCAATATACATAAACCGTGTGCTATGACACAGGGGTAAAAGAACCCTACAGTAGCAGCAGGAAATGGTATTACCTTCACTAGTTTAACAGAAACAAGACTTAGTCGTGTTTGGGTTCGACTGTCCAGCTATCAGGTCAAGGGACTCTCAGACCAAACTTCTGTATGTAAAGAGAATCTAAGGCACCTTGGAACCCTGATATTTTTAGTATGTAATGACCTTTAAACTCCCAACTCCTTTTCTTACTGGATACAGCGCTGATTGCAATGACAACCCGGTCAAGTGTGCGTTTCTGGGCCCTTCCCCGACTCAAAAAGAGTCTTTGGCTAAGACCCAAAAACAACCTCTAAGCCTTTCTCAATGATGTAATGTGCTTACTCTCTCGTCAAACAACAATACAGTGCTTTAGTGGTCCAAACCACCATAAATCTCATCTCCAGCTACTTTATGTGAGAAATTTGATAATCCTACAACTGGACACAGACAAAAACATTCCCACAATGACGTAACTACCACGTATGGTCAATTCCGAGACCATCTGCTGTCTCAATGACCTCACACACACACACGCACAAAACAAGTAACATTTTGCTTAAGTGCAAACTAAACCTGTGGAACTTAATCTTGCGGTGAGCTTTAAGACTTGCCAAATGTAACTTTTTGTGCTGTAAACGTGATGTTTAAGCCATATCTAAAAACAAGGTAGTTTGAGGGCCAATTGGTGGGTTCGAAAACACGCCGAGATGTTCCACCTTCGTAAATCTGTCTAAAACGGACAACTTTAATGCCAAAGCCGGTCAGTTTTTATAGAGCAGTGAAGGTTTTCATTTATTTTCACTTTGGCACGAGGCCTCGGGATTGTGGGTAAAGAGGGGACCCTGAGCCGGACAAAGGGCTATGAGCTGAGGTTGGAGTGCTCACCTTCTTGCCAGTTTTTGGCCGGCTGTGAGAGGATTGTGGGGAAGAAAAACGAAAAAGTATATTAAAGGAAGGATAAAGAAAGAATTGGAAAAGAAACAAAAGGGAAGAGGTTGGAGGGATAATGTCTCACCCTGACTTTGGTTTCTTGGAAAACCCAGCAGCTGAGGCACTGAGGCTTGGACTGGAGCCCAGGCTGACACGAAGACAAGAGGCGTCCACCTGGATCTCGTCCTCCTCCTTCAGGGCGTCCTCCAGAGCCGCAGCCACTTTAGGCGCGATCACCGGCCCCTCGTAGTCTTTTGTGGACCGTGTGGGCAGGTCCAACTCCAGCAGCAAGATGTTCTCAGCCTGGAAGACGGATGGGGAGAAAGGATGAGACGTGTGTTTGATTCTCCTGAGCTCATCTGTGTCATTGTAAAGAGTGAGGGAGTGTTGTAACTGAAGCCTTTGTGCAGTGCCATGTGGGGGATTATGGGAACGGTTTCAGCATACCTTGTATCTGACATCAGGCTGCATCAACATGGCCATACGGGCGTGCTGACTCAGAGGCCGTCTGTAGCCCACTGCAGAAACAGGCCTTTTCATCATTTGCTGATCACTGAGAAAAATAGAGAGAAAGAAGAAACCTAATAGTCAAGCATGTAAATGGCCATAAACAACTTCTTCAATTTTCCAAAATAAGTCTTTGTACTTTTGAATACGAGTGATGGGGGTCATCTTCCAAAGGTCATCTTCTTCATCAAAAGTGGCTCTCGTCACAATCTTGTTCTTCTCCTCCATTGGGATGAAGTTCTCTATGATCAGATGCCTGGTGGGTACAACACAAATGTTCACAGGTCAATGAAATGACATCCTAAATTACTCATCCTCATGTTGTTTCAAACCTGCAAGATCTTCATTCCTTTGAAAACAAATTAGGAGATTTTTGATGATATCCGAGAGCTTTCTGACCCTGAGACAGCAACGCAACTGAAATGTTCAAGGCCCAGAATGGTAGTAAAGACATCAGTTAAACAGTCCATGTGACATTAGTGGTTCACCACTCAATTTAAAAAGCTAAAAGGATTATTTTTGCATGCACATCGATTATTTTAATGATGTCATTATTGCCTTTCTGAGCCTTGGTCATGGTAGTTGTAGTGCTGTGTATACAGAGTCAGAAAATTTTTCATCCAAAAAAAATCTTCATTTGTGTTTTCTGGAGATAAACAAAGGTCTTACAGGTTGAGAATGACATGAGGGCGAGTAATGAATAACAGAATTTGTCATTTCTTTTTTTTTTATTCCATTCATACACAGAACAAGCTTTTCATTTTTTTTATTTCTCTTTTTGCAGCATAAATTCCAAAGTGTTAAGAGTGATACAACTTGTCCTCACAAATGAAGAAAAAAAAAAAGGAATTACTGAAAAACAGAAAACAAGCAAAAAGTCTTGCCATTATTATTTAAAATAATGAAGCAATTCTGATATTTTTTAGTAATATAAAAAAATCATGGTATGACCAAAATGTAAAAAGAAAAAAGAAAAGTGCATCATAGAAAAAATACTCCTGAAGACCCTCTTTTGAAGTACTTTTTTCCTTGAAATATAACATTTAATTTAGATTTAGATGTGTACATTCACATATACTGAACTGTGTACAGAAAATACATTATTGCCATTACTCGAAGGTTATGCTATAAATATCAACATATTGAAAATGATCTAACAAAACCTTGAAACCAACAAACTAAAAGTACATTTCTAAGAACTTAGCGAATGAAATACAAATGCCTTGGATGCTCAAGATATTTGCCATTAACACAAAACCTATTCTGCTTACTGCACTCAACAGCCTGTCAGATACATGCTCCCTTAATGGACACTCTACCTCATAGACCACTTAGCACAATAGAGTCTCAGTGTGTGTGTGTGTGTATCTGTTAGTTCCTATAATATAGTTCCAGATTTCCAAGTAGTCAGACCAACACAACTTAATTAGGGCAGAATGCTTTTAGAGGTACTCTATTTTTTATTCAGACTCCACACTAAACCAAATACTGACCACGGCACACACACACAAATATGACAAACCATGCTAATTTATACTGTCGGACAAGCACATGAAAGCATACGTCAGTCTCAATTAGATTCTGGATTCTAAGATTCAAGAAATGGTGGTTACATACTGATTATTAGCTGTATTTATGAATGAGTCATTGATGCTGAATAGATTTTTAATTTAGTTTGTTATAATGCTGTAATGCCTTCTGTAACGGTTATAATGATTGACATACTTGAGTTTGAGTTCTCTGGTCAGCTCATTCTGTGTCTGCTCCAGCTCCTGCCTGTATTTGACGTGTTCATCCTGGGCATCCTGAATCTCCGCCTTCACAGACTGCAGCTTGGAAAAGAGCTACAGGAAACAGAAACAGACAAGGCATTCAAAAAAAAAAGATGAGGCTCTTCATAGGAATAGGTAACTCTATACACTCAAGCAAAAGGAGTCATGTGCAGATGATCCTTAACAGGAAAGATAGAGATCTGCCATGAGACCTGTCCTACTACTAATGACTCCAGAGAGTACAGCTGGACTCTAAAAATACATCTGATCTCACACACACACAGCCTTCTTAAAATCATTTCAACAACACTCCACTAGACAAATCTATCTAGACAGACAGATACCTTTTTGAGTTTCTTTGTCTTAATGTCAACTTCCTGTTGCAGGGAGCTGTACGTCTCTTTGAGCTCCAGTGTCTCTTCGTCATGGCACTCCATCTCCTGCTGCATCTCCCTTTCCCGCCTTTTCTGCTCACACACACACACACACACATTATGAATGTTTTAAACATATTTAAACATATTCACAAGCCTAAGTGGAACTGCTCATATAAGGTTTATAATATCCTAACAGTGAGAAAGTTACATGCATATTTCTGTCCAATCACTGTCGAGATGTAAATTAGTTGTGTAACACAATGCAAAAACCAAAAAATAAATAAATAATAAAACTGCATGAGAATTTCTTTGTAAGCAGCAAAAATACAAATCCAACTAAACACAGATAGAGTGAACAAAAAAAAAATGAGCCAACCAGATTCCCTTGAGAACTGAAACACCGCCCTGCTCAATCTCTCTACAGTGAGTTATTGGAAACTGTACCTGTTCGGCTATCTCCTGTCTCTTCAGATCCAGAATCCTCTGCTGCTCATTGGTGTGGTCGACAATGTTCTTTCCTCCCACGAGCAGCTTGCTTTCCATGGCCTGAAAGTGACAAATTGGCTTTATCCGGATAACACAATGACACGATATTAGCAAAGCTAAGAGAAGGATTGTTAGAAGTATTTATTTCTGAAACGAATATCTGATCATCAAAATATTTCATTAAATCTTTGAGTCTGCAGCGTACATCAAACATGACGAGATAAATCGAAAGAGTAACAAAATGAGGACAAACATGTTTTTTCTATTGTGCTGCAAAAACAACATACAGTGCAATCAGTGTAGTCTAATTGACTCACAAGCTGGTTCTTTTAATGAATTAGTGGGGGGAAAAAACTTTTTTTTTTCAGCATGACTGGTCAGGTCAGTTGTTACTCTGCCAATACGGTCACTGGCCCAAGTATTATTATTTTTTTTATTTATTAATTTATTTTTTATATTTACAATTTTATGTCCATAAAATCATGGAAAATTTTGATTAATTTCACTATAATTGTCTTACCATTTGTTTAATACCATTAAAAAAAAAAAATTCTTTCTCAAAAAGAAATTTAAACAATTTTTTTTCTAATTAACTAAGACTCCTAAAAATGATATGTCATGGTTTTTAACATTTAAAATAATAAAGCAAGTTCTTTACCACCAAATCAGCACAATAGAAGGATCATGTGACCCTAAAGATTGGAGCAATGATGCTGAAAATCCAGCTTTGGCACAATTTTTTATAATATATTCAAATCAAAGATTATTTTAATTTGAAATAATGTTTCACAACATTACTGTTTTTCCAGAAATTTCTATCGAATAAAATTGCAAAAGAGACTTCTTTCATAAGCACCCCAAAAAATCCTATTGACACCAAACTTTTGGACAATAGTATTTTACCCTGAGATCTGCAATTTCTAACCTTAACTTTGGCCGTCAGCATCTCTGACGCCTCCTTTTCTTTGCGAAGATCATCCATCTTCCTCTCCTTCTCCTTCAGCAGCCGCTGCTTCTCCTCGGCCACCAGGCTGTGGTCCTCCATGATGGCCTTTCTCTCCTTCTCCAGCTTCTCCTGCTGTTCACGCCAATAATCAGTGATATTCTTATCCGCATCCATTCCTTCCTCTTCGTCGTCATCCTCCTCATCATCCTCCTCGTCATCCTCTCCATCTTCTAACTCTTCTCCTCCTTCTCCAACCCTCCTTCTCCGCCTTTTTCTCTTCTTCCTGCCGGACCGCTTCTCCAACTGTTCTTTCAAGCGGGCAATCTCCTCCTGAAACTCCCGAAGCAGGGCATCCTTGGGGTCTTCGTTGACGCGGGGTTTATTCTTGATGTTTTTGGCACGATTTGCATAGCGTAGCGTGGTCAGCGTCTCCTCCAGATTGTAGGAAGCAGGTCCAATGTTGGCCACCATAACCGTACGGGCGTTTCCTCCCAAGGAATCCTGAAGCAGTCTTGTAAGTTTAGAGTCACGGTATGGGATGTGGGTGCTTCTCCCATCCACCAGGGCTGAGATGACATTGCCCAAAGCTGACAAAGAGAGGTTGATTTTGGTGGCTTCTTTCAAGCGCTCACCCTGAGCGCCAGTTTTGGTCTGCCTTTCACTTCCTGCCAGGTCAACAAGGTTGAGTTTCCCAACCCGAATGTGGTTCTCCCCATCAGGACCCAACTCACTGCATTCAATGGTGATGACGAAGATTGCGTGAGAGCGGGAGCTGTGCTCATTCATGTTGGTTGCACCAACCGAGCGGTTCTGGTTCCCCACGTTCATCACATGCTCAATCTCACGAACACTTTTAGTGACGAAGGAAGAGAGGTCTTTAACGTAGACACCCGTATCCGGCCTCTCTTTGAGCTCCAGACGGCGCAATTGGTCTTTCGATAAAAGGTCCCTGATCTCTTCTTGATAAATCTCCAAATATGAAGCCCTGACCAAGTACTGCTGGTTCTGAGAACGGGAGATGTGCGTGAAAATGTGTTCAAACGAGTTGGGAATGACACCCCTCCTGTCTGGGTCGTTTCGTACCCCTTCCATCGTGAAAGTCTTTCCGGTGCCAGTCTGGCCGTATGCAAAGATGGTCCCATTGAAGCCAAACAGCACAGAGTCCACTAGTGGACGGAAAGTCTCATCGTAGAGCTCCATCTGCTTTGAATTCCAGTCGTAGACTGAATCAAAGGTGAACACTTTTGGATGGTCATGAGAGGACGCTGCTCGAGAGTTGCGCACAGCCACTTGCCCAAACTTCACATCCACAGAGACCACCCTCTCAAAATTGGCGGCTCGCTCTTTCTCGTTCATGGGGCGGCAACGCACCACTACTTTAACGGATTCGGAGCTCTTGGTTTTAGACATTTTTATGGCTCTGCTGGCTTCTCCTAATGAGGTTGTAGTTTATTTCACAGTGATGGTGCTGCCAGCATCACAGCCTGCAAAACATGACGCAACGCAGTGAATGACAAAGGCAAGAGGAAAAACTTGTGTTACGGTTATACCAAACGAACACAAAAAATATTATTTATCTTGGCAAATGAATCTTAGTAACCTCATTCATACAAATAATGAATAGCCCAAGTACATATTTGGTCAGCAATAAAATAGGGTAAGCAAATTTCAAGCTTACAACAAATATACAGAAACCCATTTTCAAGATGAGTAGCCAAAATCATAATCAGCGAATCTAAATTATTAAAACATTATTTACTATTTTAATGAATTAGGCCTATTTCCTAATTATGAATCCAAGTCATAGTTCGACATTGTCACAATTAGGAGATTGAAAAATGAAACTGACATAAACAATTAAAAAAAGTTAATGTTTATGACTTAGTATCTTAATTTTGTCTCTTTATCATATACTATCATACTATTGATGATTGCGTGAGAGCGAGAGCTGTGCTCATTCATATTTGTGCACCAACCGAGCGGTTTTGGTTCCCCAAATTAGAAAAGGTCAAAATATGCTAAGTAACGATTATTTAGCAATAAATAGGAATTTTTTAAAATATTTTATTTTACCATTTTTTTCTGCAGAACCGTTAACATCAGAGCTTATCAATACTTCGGTCTTTTATAATTTAGCATCGGTATTGATTAGGTATTCCTATTAATTACAGGATTAAAAAAAACAAAATTGAATAAAAATTACTATAATTATTGTTATTTATATATATATATAATTTTGATATATTTATTTATTTATTTTATTTTTTTGTGAGACAATTTTTAAAATCACCTTTACCTCATAACTCTCATACTTTTGTTTTGACTTATGCCATAATTATGACTTAGGCCTATGATTGTAAAGTGCTTTGGGTGCATAGCAATGCACAATAAGAATAAAGTGTTATATATTTGCTTCATTCATTTATTATTATCTTAAAGTTTTGTCTCTTTATTTCATACCATCATACTACTGATGTGTCGATGGAATACCAAAACAATACACACCTTATAAATCCTTAGATAGATAGATTTTTTTTCCTATTTTGTATTTCTTTTTCTTATACTATTCTTAGCTTTTATAATTTTCTAAATAACTATAACAAGTTTTAGAAAACTATTTTTTATTACTTTTTGTATTTTGTTTTTTTTATACTTTTATGATTTCTACAATAACTTATGAGCTTTATACAACTATTTACAATGCCAGATGGCTAGACAGTTTTGGAACATGCTATCAAACTATCTATTTTGAACAAGAGAACTTAAAGTAGTATCCGTTGTAACGTGTAAACACTAAATAACGTGTAAATATTATTTTAAGTTTGAAGTATGCAGCATTTAATTTGTTTGTTGCATTCTCCAAGCATTCGCATACTATACACCCAAAATAAAATTAAGTAGGCAGCTATTATACGAATTGGGACGCAGAGTGCATCGGTGACAATCAGAATAGAGCAATTTGCGCTTTCCCTTCTTGCCCGCCCCCTGTTGAGAACCACTGCTTTCAGTGGATGCTGAAACATACCACACTACATTTACAAGCAGGTACACAAATGTAGTTCCTTATTTTTTATTATTTTCCCAATATGCAAAAACAATATTTAAAATGTATATATTATTTTGTATTTGGCGTATTTTATTATTTTTGTATTTGATAACTTTTAGTTTTTAAATAACATTGAACTGCATACACTTGTTTGGAAAAGTGCTATTCAAATAAACATTTGCTTGTTTTTAAGAGACATAAACAAGTTCAGACATGTAAAGTCGTTTATGCCACTCCTAAAACATTATTGTACTCAGTATTACATATGTAGAAAATCACACGCCTGAAGTAGCTTGTGTTATACCCAAATTATCATTTTCAAAAAATGCTAATAACAACAACAACGATTTACATTTTTAAAAAACGCAATCTATTAACTACTAGCTTACATTAGCTGTAGCAACGAAGCTAATTCACATCAGCCCATCTGAAATCGTTTAATCTCAAATATCCCTGTAAATCTGGGTTAAATGAGTCAATCTCAGTCTCGGTTGTCATGTAATATAGCTAGACATAACGGCGATAAACAGACAAATAACGTTACTTGTTTTCTGTTCTGCTGAAAATGTCGTTGCTTCAACTGAAATGATGGTATTTTTATGGTTCGATAATATAATATTGCTAATATTAGCTTGTCAAGATATGAGGATGGAGTTCCTCGGAGACTCAAAACAAGCGGCCTGGCAACGGCAAACAAACCGTGTCATTATTAATAGAGCACACGCTGTAGAAATACACACAAAATGTAACTCACCACTCCCCTCCCGAACAATTTAACTTGTGAATTACGCCGAAGATCGCCGTCGCCTTCATATCCATCAGAAGCACATAACTCTCAAACCTGCGAGCGTTGAAATAAACAAATTCAGCCGTATCTCTGCTCACGACCTCCGTCAGCCATGTCTGTCCCTGTGAGGAGTAGGAGAGAGGAGAGCTGAGCTGGGATCCCCCTGCAGGCCGGGATGGATCTACTACTTCTGCTAGATCGAGCCAGACTCGAGCCACTTTCCCAAGCCATTTCTAATGGGCACTATAGATTTGTATGTAGTTTGTATGTTTTGTCATTGGCGCGAAGGAATAACAAAGTACCACTGATAATGGTTATGGTTTTATTAATCTAAAAATAAAAATGCAAATGACATTTTCAAACTGACAAATACATTTAAAACCCAGCTGTTCTTCATACAAAATAATAATAATAATAATAATAATAAAATAAAGATTTTTTAAAAAGATTTTTTTTTAAAGTAATACTTTTACTTGGCATGGATGCTTTAAATTGATAGTAAAAGGTATTTTTATTTTGTTAGAAAAAATTTCTGATTTTATGTATTGCCATTTTAAACTTAAATAATTTAATTATGGTTTCCACAATATTATTAAGCAGGACAACTCTTTCAAGACTGATAATGAGACATTGAGCAGAACATCGGCATATTAAAATTATTATTAATTTATAATAATAGGATTATGTGAAGACTGGACTAACAATGCTGAAAATGTATCTTTGCGTCAAAGGAATAGATTACATTTAACCTAAATTAACATTAAAAAAAAAAAATTCACAATATTACGGTTTTTGCTGTAGTTTTATCAAAAAAATAGCCTGGATGAGCATAAGAGACAAAACCAAAACCACTCCAAACTTTTGAATTTTATTGCAGTAACCATAGCATTTAAATTTCTATAATTGATTTATTTAACAGTGGCAATGCTTATTAATCAATAGTAAAATACTGTAATTAAGCAAGTTAGTCCCAATGGCCCAGGTCCACCAGTTGCCTCTTGATAGATTAAAATATGTATATATATATATATATATATATACCTATATAATATATATGTGGTAAGGAAAGTATTCAGACCTCCTTAAATTTGTCACTCTTTGTTATATTGCAGCCATTTGCTAAAATCATTTAAGTTCATTTTTTCCCCTCATTAATGTACACACAGCACCCCTTATTGACAGAAAAACACAGAATTGTTGACATTTTTGCAGATTTATTAAAAAAGAAAAACTGAAATATCACATGGTCC
>JAUCMU010000338.1:0-13622 GCA_032275025.1 Enteromius treurensis
GGGTCAGAAATCTGGCTGATAAGCAAGTGATCAAATACTTATTTGACACAGTAATTCCCAAATAAATTGTTAAAAAAAATCATACAATGTGATTTCTGGATTTTTCGTTTTAGATTGTGTCTCTCACAGTGGAAATGCTAAAATGCTGGAAATTGTAGACCCCTCCATGATTTCTAAGTAAGAGAATTTGCAAAATCACAGGGTGATCAAAGACTTATTGACCTCACTGTATATAACGATATACTTATCAATACTAAATAAACTTAAAGTGAACACCAATCCCCATTATGGTGACATAAACATAACTTTTGCTGCTAAATATAATATAAAACACTACATAGAGAACATCTATTCATTCTGATTAACACATATTTGTCATTATATGTCCGTATGTTTCAACAAATAAAAACTGCATAATTTTTGGTCTAATTCAATCAATCTTTAAAATACGGTTTGTCTAAGAAAACGGATGTTCGATGCTGTTTGATCTACAGCAATAATAAATAAGAGGTCATGACAATAACAGAAAATAATGGCAGATCTGAAAAATAAGTGTTCCCCAGGCGACAGTTGTGATGGTGTGGAAAGTAAACTTGACCTTCTTCCTCCAAATCTAGACGAGAAGTCCTTCACAAATCCACTGCAAAACGTACACCCAGTTCAATAAATAACCAACAAATAAGGTGTCTCATTTCTTTTCATAGAATATCCTGTTTCACTGAATAAACACATCATATTATGGAAATAAAATGAGTTTTGAATGCCATTCCATATACAGTACTTTAAAGGTTTGTGCTTGTTTACTGCTGTGCTGTCTGAAATATGACTTGATATGCATCACAGGCCTACCTCCTCATTCAGAAAAAGCACGTTCACACAAATACAGAGAAAATACTAAATTGATTTTCATATGCTACTAATTGCAGCAAAAAAAAAAGTATATTTAAAATTGTATGAAGGCGTCAGAAAATGACTACGCACATATGTAGGAAGTGTCCTGAGGGCCTGGCTGTAGGCGGATGTCGGGTCTCATTCTCTGCTCCAGTATATGAGCGCATCTATGAGAGTGTGTTTTCCGAGTAAATGCTCAGGGTGAGGAACAGATTTCTAACACTCACATGCTTATGGGCCAGCGGCTTCATGAAGGGGTCAGCTGTAATTTTTATAGGGTTCCTTCATCTTTGTATGTCTCTTTTTTCATCCAAATAAACAATCAGGAGCGGTGCTTTTTTCTGAGGAGAGAATTCACTAACATTCACTAAAAATGAACTACACCTACTTAAAGCATTGTTCACTGGCACACATTGTTGGAAAGGATTTAACACCAAATTCATAGAAATTATGCAAACCTGCTGGAATCTCAAACTTAAAAAACAATAAACAACTGTATTCTTTTTTTTTTTCCAGCTAAACCAAAAACAGTTAAGAATATTTTCTATTTTTAAGAAAATTTCTTTTTTTTTCTTCAAAAGAATAATTCTAATTCTTACTAAAAATTAAAAAAATTTTTTTTAAATGAAAATAGAAAACCAAAAAATAAAAGTGATTACAAATATTAGGTTGGTTAATTTTTTTTTTGCATTAATTGCAGCTAGGAGCATTCTTGTAAACTTTTCTCTTTCCGCCCTTGAGCTGGAAAGAAAGGCTGCACTCATGATTGCCTGTTTTTCCACGGGTGGTAATAATATGACATTAATCGCACCAGGCAAACAGCACTGAACTTTGTAAACAAGACACAATCTATAATGAAACTAATTTACATAAAAAGGAGATGTGTATGCACTACATGCCATGTATTTAGTAGCTAATTTACTAGGCTAAACTAGACTGTGGGTGGTTTGCAAAGAAGAAAGATCTCTGTACTGAAATCTTGTGTTTCACTTTTATTTATTTTTTAAAATAAAGTGGTTTGGCAGTTAGTCATTTAGACCCCAACAACATTTTCAGCCAGTACTTGCGTTTAATTTTCTGTCTTGTAATATACATCAGGTAATTTTTTGTGTTGCCAGATTCCAAGTAACTCGAGCAGCCATTATATCAGCAAAACAGAACACAGTACGAGCAAATGCATGTAGCACAGTTGGTGGTCAGAAATGCTGTACCTGTTTTCTAAAGGCTTTTTTTCTCCATTTCTGTCAGCTAATGGAGTTTAGCTTCCTTGCCACTGTAGCTTTTGACTTGCTTATCTTGGGTCTAAAAGACACTTCAGCAATATTATTGACTGAAATAGACTGACACTATTGGACGAAAACGAAACTTGAATTAAATTTAGTTGAAAAATGACACTATTGTCGTCTTTATCGCTGAATTAGCTGCCAAAAATCAATCTAAAACAACAACAACAACTACATTGGATTGACTCGAGCTGAATAACTCCACATCTTCAGCTAAACTGCTTAAAGCTAACCTTTTGCACTTCACAGTTATTGAACTGAACTGAACCAACACGGAAATTAATAAGTTAATTAAGTTGAATAATGACATTATTGTCCTGACTTGACTTAAAATAATTCAGACTTTTTACTTTTTACTAAAGGTATAATCCACTCTAAAATCAATTGCATTGATTTTAAAGGAATAGTTCACTTAAAATGAAAGTGATCCATTAATTTACTCACTCTCAGGCCATCCAAGATGGGTGACTTTTCTTTCTTCAGCAGAACATTAAAGACGATTTTTAGCTGAATCTGCGATTTTTTTTTCTGATATTTTGAGATCATGTGAAGCGAAAAAATCAGTCTTTGCAAGACTAAGAATATTATTTACAGCATTATTATCCATAATCAACAGCCTCAAACAAACAAACAGTAGTGTAAGCTTTATTGCATAATGACGTATAATGTGGGGGAATTTACAGTATGGGAACTATCATAAAGGCCTCAATTTATCATCTAGAGATGCAGGTATTAATTTGACTCCCAAAATGAGAGAACCCATTGCAATTTATGAATCCCCGTGGACCATAGATTGAACCTTTTCTTTAATGCACTGCTATTAAAATGTAATTTTGAGAGCCCAAAAATGTTTGCGTGGATTACAAAGTCCTGTGCATGTAATTTTAATATCAGGATCTTAACGATGACAAAACATGCTAATTATGCCCTTGCATGCTTCATTCATTCTCACACTATCGGCTGTTTCATATCTTCTGGCCCAGACATCTTAGAGCACCATGATTCGTCGTAATTAAGTGTAACGATCTCTTAATCCGGGCATAAACCCCAATTACGCTTGTATTATATAGACTTAATGACAGATGCCTCAGGGTGGATAGCTACCAGAAATGCCATGGTAGAGCACCTCAACTCTTTCAACATCCCACAGAACATGCTCAAGTTCTGGTAGGAAATACATGAGAATTAGATGCACCGCAGCCATGTGTTGGCTTAAGTCATGAGAATGAGACAGGTGATGGCTTCCTTCATGTTTAGCACTGACGGATAGATCATATGGGTGTAGTGGAGCTTGATACAGCAGAGATACTGCCATAATAACACAACCTCTCAGGACCGTTCTGCACTCGTGATTTGATGTTATGGCCTTATTGATCCCATAACCGCAAGCACTGTTCACGATGAGCAAATATGTTCATAAAAGTCACCTAGGAATCACAGGAGTAGATGCCAATGTCCAAGTAAAATAAAGATTGCGGGATTTCCGGCCATTAATGTGGTTGTTCCTATTGATAAATAATAAATCGCAGGTACACTGGAGGAAGAAGCCTTGAGGTCTTGCAGGATCTCACTGAGATGTCATCTGAAATGTAAAAGAATAATGCTGTCAGAGCAGTATAACAACAGCACCTCGGGGATATAGTCATAGACAGAAATGCGGAGAAGCAGCAGAGTTGTGTGATTTTTGCCTGAAGCGTGGAATGGTGTTCTCTCTTGCTCCAGGATTACTCCGATAACGCCGTGTGTTAAACACAGTGTTAATAGGCTATTACTATTCTGAAATAAATAATTGAAAAATTTACAAAAACAAAAGGTCTAGTGAACATTTATGGAGAGTCTATTTCAGTTGAAAGCTTTTTTCGTTTCAGTGTAAAAAAAATAAAGGTGTGAAAAATAAAAAATTACTGTTAATTTTATGAGAAATGAATTGAATTGCATTTTGAAATCGAAACAGTAAAACATTCTCAATTACAGCACAAAAATATAGGTATAAAATCAGAGAAGGTCTGCTGTCAAACAATTGATTGTGATTAATCGCATCCAAACTAAACCTTTGTTTACATAATATATGTGTATACAGTGTATATTTATAGTGTTTATATGAATACAAACACATGCATGTATATATTTAAGAACAAAAATGTTAAATATATTTATATATAATGTACAATAAAAGAAAATTAATATATAAACGTATGAACGTAAATATTTCAAAATACATAGGCCTACTTTTGTGTGTGTGTGTATATACTTAATAGATATACACATTACACATACATATATAAACAAAAAGTGTTAATTTGGATGCAATTCATCATGATTAATCATTTGACAGCACTAAATAAATAATACATAATATTTCACAAATCCATTTCACAGAAAATATATGGCACTGGTTAAATCTCTGCTGTAATAAAAGTGCAGTTTAAAGAAACACTGGTTACAATAAAGCTCTATTTTTAACGTTAGATAAACTATGAAAAATACTTCTAAAGCATTTATTAGCTATTATGCATGTTTCCAACATTTATTAATTTACTATTTATTAATTAATTTATTTACTGAAATAACAATGAACAGCTGTATTTTATTAACTTAGGTTTTTATAAGATTAATAAATACTGTAACAAATGTATTGCTTGTTAGTTACTATTAGTTAATGTTAACTTCAAGTATTACAAAATATTTACTATTTGCATGTTGTTTAAATTCTAAATGGTTGCCAATAAAGAAGATACCTTTTTGGACCAGAAGGTGTAGTTCCAATGTCCACCAATAGGGGCAAACTGGACCATGCTGGCCATCCAAACTTTGACCCCTCGGATTCTCTCATCACCAGTGAGCTTGGATCGAATGAGGCGCAGGAAATGGAAAACCTGGAGTGGATCTGGACAGGTTAGTGAACACTTTAAATGAGGAGGGGAAGTAACTGTCACTCTACTCCACATACATGGGTAAAGAGAGAATCCATGAGAGGAAGAAAGAGAGAGAGATAGTCCTCTTATTCCTAAATAACTATACGCCATAACGAATGAACACTGAATCTCCTTGAGTTTCTCAGTAATTGGAAGCGAGCGATGTCGTGCTCTGCATATTTGCCAGAAGCATAACAGACTTTATTAGGAACCATAAAAACACCATTAAAATTCACAACTCAGGGAGCCGGGCCTAGCCCATGAGACTGATGAATTACTACTGTTCACTGAAAGTGACCATATTCTTTCGCTCTTTCATCTTACGGGGCTCTGGTTATTTTCGCTGCTATATGCAACCAGTTACATCCATCATATGGATTCATCTTCTCCACTGGCCACGAGAAGAACCAATTTCATAATAGATCGGTGTATTCGTGAAAAGCAGGCTGTCTCAGTATTAAAGGGAAACAAAGAGCAAAACACAAAATACAGTCTTGAAGTCAATGTGAAACAGCATTTTTTTGCATTATAAGTTCTACCATGTATTTCCGTGATGTATTTCCAAATGAAACGGTATACTGAAATATGGAAGTAATGTAGATTTGAGCCAAAGAAAATATGTTTGATGTGGGAATTAACATGTACAAATGAATTGTGCACAATAAAAATGTTTAATAAATCGATTAATTTAGAGTTTTTTACTATGAACCAGTATTTAACTTAATCTTTATGCAATTCTGAGTAAAAACAGAGTATTTGGTGAGAAAAAAAAATATGAAAGGATAATTCATCCTATTAGAATCTGATTAAATGACGCAAAAATATGACTTTATTTGCTAATATTAATTTTCTTCAACAACAGAAGTGTTTTTAAGAGTAATGTTTTAATAAAGGATTATAAAAACAATTTATTTAATATATATATTTAACTGTATTGCACTATATTAATAAAAAGTGACAGTAAAGACCTTTATATTTTGTGATCTATATAACGATGCTAATTTATTTTCAACTTTTTACTTGAAGTACCAAAATCCTCCAGCGTTTTCCACGTTGAAAAAAAAAAAAAATTATATTAAAATGATTTCCTAAAGATCATGTCGCACAACTCAGCTATACCATTACAGAAATAAATTACATGTTAAAATATAATCAAATACAAAGTCCTTTTAAATAGCAACAATCTTTCAGTTTTTTATCAAATAAATGCAAACTTTGTTGAGCATGAGAGACACAATTTTTGAACGGTAGTGTGATTGCACCAACGAATCATTCACAAATAAACCAGTACCATTTATTACCAAACTAAATATGCATTATGATTTCACATCGACTTTAAGCAGCAAATCAGCACGGCCCCCAAATATAGAGAGAGTCCCCAAAGCACTGTGCACGTTTACATGGACACACCCTTTATTTCCTATCTAGGTCAACACTCCATAGCAAGTGTCAATTTACAGTCAAAAAGAAGTATCGATAGGAATGATATATCCATTAGAGACAGACATTTAAAGCAGAGAGTGAAAGAGGCGCCCCAGAGAGGAAGGGACAGATGACACATTGTTTTGCTAATCTTTAAATCAGCCATGATTAGAGTTGACGGCATCAGTGCATTGCCTTTCTCAGACAGCACACAATCCATATGGCCAAACCGCGTGAGGTCAAATCTACAGGACATGCAGTCATCTGCTGCTTCTCAGTTTCATAAGAAAACACATCCTTTTACAGTGCGTTGTGTTTAAAGGTCTCTGCACATCCCTGGCCTTTCATCGATGTGTCCTTGCTCCGGAAAAAAACGTAGTTGAGGTCCTCCGAGATGCATCTCGCCGCTCTTCGCGAGGATCTTACGTAATCTTAGTCTGAAAGGTACTCGGGCGGTTTAACTGGATGGAAAGCGAGTGAAATGTTCTCCTAGCTAATGTATTTTGAGATCAAAACTTAAACAGTTAGATTAAGTCAAGGTTTGACTGAAAATGTCCCCAGCTGAGAGACGATGACCTGCGTGTTACTGTAGAGGAGCTTGACTGACTGCAACCATGGCGCGCGGATTCCATTTCCTGTTGGAGGGTGACGGGGAGAGGGGCGGCTGATATCTTTAGCTCCGAAATGAGAGGATGGACACAAATGCGTGGGGGGCTGATGGATGATTCCTGTTTGGCGTCGCTCCTGTGAATGTCAGCAAACCTGTGCACACACACACACACACACACAAAGAGAAAACCATCGGCGGGGACATTAGGGAAATGCATTTTGCGGCTGATCAAAGGCAAGAAAAAAACCCATGCATTACCTTTTCCCGCTTCGCCTTTTCATGTTTGTTGATCTTGTGGCTCTTTTGTTTGTGTTTACTTAGTGAATGATGATTTTTATACGACAGCGTTCTGAAGAGTGAAAGGCACATGCTTTTTGAAAAACTTAAATGGCAGAGGGTGAGAGTGCCTGTGTTCTTTAGAACCAAAGCCTCAGCGAAATTATTATTTTGTTACACGTCTTGCAGCACTATTAAGTTTTTAAAGAGGAAATTATGCCACCCGTTGTCTGTCTGAGTGTTAATTCGCATTTAGAGAATTAAAGTTGAATATGTAAATGTACATCGCATTGTAATCAGAATTGTTTCCTCAGAGCTGGTGTCCTGCTAAGATATTCAGTTATTTTAAATACAATCATGCTTTAGTGCTCTGCTCGGTTTTAATCAAAGTGCATAATTAAGCTCTTTTTTTGTGCTTTGTTGCTGTAGTAGTTGTCATCACACACTGTTCTGGGTTGGCCCACTTTTTGACCAGCGAATTGATTGATAATGATTCGCAGAAGAATCTGTGAAGGGTGAAGCAAGTTCATTGAAGATACTTCGTTTAATTAAATTCAATTACAAACACTGTAAAAATGTTCAGTTGCTGCCTTCAGTTTTTTTAAGCATGGCTGCACAAGTCATTTCATCTTAAGTTATAATAAACCGACTTTAAGACGTTGAATATCATATTCAACTTAATAGATGAAGTTAAATGTGTTTAATTAATTGGATGAGTTAAAGTAATGGCTGCCAACACTTATTTTTAAAGTTAACTGGAGTCTCAGACTTAGACTTGAGTCTCAATTAAATTTGGAAGAAAGTCTTAAAACAGCAAAAGCCTACTTCAAGGAGAAATATGCTTACATACAAGTTTCTGTTTGTCATATTCAACCATTTGAATAAAAGTTTCTGTCAGAATGTTTGGATATTTGCTTCTTTAAAGACAGATGTGCAGAAAAAGTCTGGCAGTCGATAAGCCTCTGTGACAATTTCTCCACTGAAAGAAGGATTCTAGAAATGCACAATCATTTAATGTTGCTAAACATAAGTATAGAGGCATGAAAGGATATGGTTTAAAGGAAAAGAAAAAACCTGGTTACCGTAGTTACCTATTCGTTTACAGTGGGTAAAACGATGAAAAATGCCCTAATGAGCAGACATTTACAACTGAAAAAAGTTTTGTAAATTTAGAAAAGTTAGGTGAATAATCACACCCATAGCAACTTCTGTAATACATAATCTGAATATTCTCTCACCGTAAGCGCACAGTATGAAGGATCTTTTGATTTATGTAGAACATCATATATTTTCCTTCAGACAAGTTGGACTAATAAAAAAAAAAAAATAAATGTATCAGCCATTTGTCTGATCAATATAAGCAATTTTACAGTACACTTCCGCAATAAAAAACACTTTTATGCATTGAGCAAATGGGTTAATCCAATGTGCCTTCCATTGAAATAATGCATTTCAGATACTGTGTACAGTTTATGAATTTATGCATCTTCTGGGAATCTAACCAATGACCCTGGCATTGCAAGTCCTATGTTTCAGCTAAAGAAAAGTATAGGGAAGAGCATATCGAATTCATTCACTTCATGAATTCATTAGATATTCATTTCCTCAAACATATGGGCTGTGTTTTTACATAAACATAAACTCTTGTCCAAAAATAATTTTCATAAAGGGAAAAGCCTTTAGTGTTTAGCTTGCCGACTCCATCTCCACTAAAGCATTCAGTCAACTATCAAAACACATCAGCCATCTTCAGGTGAACTGAAAACATTACACAATTATCTCATTTTTTTGGAACCCTTGAGTTAGACAGAAAAAAAAAAAAACAATCATATAATTTTACTCCTACTTAACGAACGATCTCCAGAGTTTATCATTCATAAAGAACTCGCAATTGGGATTTTTAAATCAGACATTCCCCCAAATTACTGGAATCAATTTTTAATGCACGTCAATGTAATGAGAACACAATTTGGTACATTCCAGTTCCTCTCCAAGTAAATATTTATGGCGCCCCCTCTTTTCTGTTTTCCATCTCCCTGTGATTGCCTGCAATACACACCGCGTGTTCTCTTGAGGCTCGAGGACGCAACAAGCTAGAAATGTTGATAACACTGGCATGAACCAGAACCGCTATACAGAATTTCATTTCCTAGAACCACCGTGGAGTCACAAAGCCTACAATCCTCCCCAGAAGTCTTACACAACAGCTTCCCTCTGAGATGTTCCTTAAGTGCTCACTCTGGACCCTTTTATAATGGCGCTTTTCAATAAAAAGTCTCCCCTCA
Source organism: Enteromius treurensis (assembly GCA_032275025.1). Taxonomy (NCBI): domain Eukaryota; kingdom Metazoa; phylum Chordata; class Actinopteri; order Cypriniformes; family Cyprinidae; genus Enteromius; species Enteromius treurensis. The sequence goes on from JAUCMU010000338.1 coordinate 9,683, forward strand.
TGACTAGCTTTTTAATAAAGTGCTTTTCAAAGAAATAAAGGCATGTGGAACTCAAATATAGCTCTGACTGTTGGAATAACACTGACGTGAAAAGGCATTGTTTCCCAAAGGACACTTTTCAATACAGGGAAAAATGATGCTGGATTTAGAACAATATTCAGCATATTATTTGCCACGTAATGAAAAGACCAGAAAGCTATTGCTGAGAAACTGACAGGTGCTAATTGCCTCAAGGATTAACATACATTTATGCAAATTTCTGTCCTCATATTATCCTCCTGCACCGCAAAAAAAAACTACAGTCTTTCCCAAGCCATGTACACTCACTGGGAATCGCCCGGAGCATGACGGAAAGACAAACAACAGCTGGCATGTAAATATATCTTGTTAAATATAACCGTATCTCCTTCTTTGCTACCATCGCTCCATCTGCAATCACTACTGAGGCAGAACACGAGGGATTTTGGGTTTCAGCTCACGTCCCGCAACATCATCTTCTCCCTTCATCTTTCGATCCGCGGCATAACCGGCGCCCCCAGCTGCCCTCTAATCCAGCTTTAGCCCTTCCGCTGATCAGGTGCGTCACTCTTAACACAACTTCATCAGCGCCGGCGGGGCACAATTGGCTGGATAAATGATAAGATTTCCACTCGATTTCTGCTCTGCCTTATTCCACCTCTGTACCTGTGCTCTGTATCTGTCATGTTGCTTTAAAGTCAACGCTGTGATAGAACTTCATGTCGCCGTTCCGCTTCGGACCCGCTCGCTGGACGATCACAGTCTTTGAATATTAGACTTAGAGACAATGATGGCTTACTACGGAAAAGCAAACAAGCCAAGATAAGAGATAATCTTACTGAAGCACCACTCACCTCCTCACGGCAATCTGAAGTCCTTTAGGATGGCTCCTTGGGCAGAGGCTGCAAGAAAAAAGAAATTAAATAGTGGTCAGATATTTCATTATACCTGTGTTATGCAACTAAATTTTATTACATAACATAAAAAATACATCCCTTGACTTTCCAGTCATGCAAATGGCCAACTGGTTGAGAAACTCCATACAAAAAGCAATTTATAACAACCATTTTTTTTTTAAATAATATGAAATAGATTCAACAAAGAACTATATTTGTTTTGCACATTTTTTTATAACCTGAAGCAGCATTTTTTTTTCTTTCAAAAACGTTTCCATGGTTAAGCAATAGAGCAAAAAAAAAAAAAAAAAAAAAAAAAAAATCGAAATTAGTATTTAAACATTTAAGTTTAATGCAATTCACTGGGAAAAAAAAAAACACTTAACTAATATATATATTTTAAAAAACACTTAACTAATATACTATATATATACTGTATATATATATATATTTTTTTTTTTTTAATTATTATTATTATTATTAATTTACAATGTTATCAAGACTGATCAGTGGTATGTTTCGAGATTTTAGGCAAAGCTAGTTTATTTATATAGTACAATTTATATAGTATAATTCAAAAATTTTTGCAGAAAAAAACCTAAAAAAAAGTAATCATAAAAAGTTTCATAAGAAAAATAAATATACTGTATATATATTAGTAATATAAATTAGTTAAAATGAAATTAGATTATACAAATAATATGAAATCAACAAATGAAAGGAAAAGAGGATAAAATAACCCTTCTGTAGAATAAAATAATACAGTACAAAAACAAGTTGTCTTTTTAGATTAGCATCAATTTCAACATGTTAATAAATAAACCAACATAATTAATAAAGCTTTTCTGAAATCTGAAGTTTCTTAGAAGTCAGAAAATCTATGTTTGAGTATGACCCACAAAAGACCTTCCTAAATGAGTGAATAAATAAAAGTTCCTACTGAAAGATACGTTATAGTTAACAGTGTGTCTGTTTTTGTTAGTCACTGCCCAGCACTGCTTGTCTGCAACACTGTCAACTCTGCTAACGTTGCTAATTCAGGTCATCTGCTGTCTGGTTTATACTCTCAAAGCTCCCCAAATTAGCCAGCTCTGTATTCTGCACTTCACAGGTATTTTTTTTTAAGTCCTTACTCCCAGATCAAGTTGAGGAAACTTCCAACTTTCCACTTGCTCGTTCAATGTTTATAAAAACCTCTTAACCCCTCAAGACTTTGAATCCTTCATTGGCAGGCTTGTAGATCTTGGACCCGCTACACTCATTGGCATGCAGAAGGCTCTCTAAGCCGCTCGTTGGCACCCATGCTGATTGGCTCGTCACCGTGTCATTCACAATGGTGTTGACAGTGCCCGTGATTCTATGGGTAGAGCTGCTTTTTCCAGCGCCCGCCTGCTCGTATGCCTCTCCGCCCTGGAAGTCTGGCTCTATCTGTGAAACCCTTCACGCAGTGCATCTGATCTGCTGCACCTCTCCTCAAACATGTCATCTAAATGCTAAGCACTCATGCGGCATTGTTAAGTGAAAACAACAAGAACAGCGAAGGCAAACAAGACAATCTTGCAACTAGCTGCAAGCTTTTTGATTCGATTTTTTTTCCAATTTCTCTTTTTCAAGATCCTAGATGCTTTCTTCTCTCTCTTGGAAATGCGAGGGAAATTCTGAAAGCCTTATCACTAAAGCTCAGTGCACGCACTGCTGTTTATGGTTTTTGTCACAGTTTTGCAGTGTGAGACAAACTTTGGGAATTATCTTTGATTGCTTGCTGTGACATGATCGACAGCGGGTTAATTGGCTTGGCGATGAAGTGTCTCAAAGTTTGAGCCACAGTCCTCCAGAGTTTGTTGAAGAACTAAAAAGTGCAATTGGTTGAATTAGCCTGTCTGCATGATCTGCAAGATAAATACATTGTTCATTAAGATCCCTACAGGACATTAAAATTGTGCTTTATAATTGATTATATTTGAATGCATTTGTTTTTAAAATAATACTTGTATCATTTATTGTTTTCATGCATTTGTCAGTTAATTTTGTTTATTGTTCTGCAGTGATTGTGTTTCCTCTTTATAATCCTGTTCTTAAGCTCAATAAATAATAAAAAGAAATTACCTTGGTTACTCCCCAAAATATATTTTTTTCGGCCAGCCACATTAGACTCCCAACAGTCCAATTTCTTTTTTCTCTCCATGCTGAACATTGCCAACAAATGCTAATTTGTCTCTATGGCTGATACAAATAGAGTGCAAAAGTGCCCGTCCACTTTTTCAGCAGCCTTGGTTTAGAACCCCCTTAGATGTTTACAAAAATATTTGTAAAGATTGTGTACTTTTTGTTTATGAGGGTAAGAACTACAAAGCCATGCAACATTGCGAATAACAAAAAAAAAAAAAAAAAAAATTAAATAAATAAAATAAATTATTTAAATGGGATTATGTAAAACAGAACCAATTTTTTGAGTCTATTGCAAATTATGCACATTATTCATAAAAATATTAATGTCATTGGGGCAGCATAAGGAAAGTGACTCTATTGTAGTGTTAAAAATATATTACTTCTCTACTATGTAGTATGCCAAAAAATAGTGTTTGTACAATAATAAAAAGTTCAAATATATTGCATGCTGTTAGTTTTAATAAAAGCAAATACCATCCACTGGCAACCTCGTAACTCAAAGTACACTGTAAAAAATTGCTGTGATTTTAACAGTAAAAAACTGTGAAAATGCTATGGGAAAAAAAAAGTTAAATGGTTAACGGTAAATTCCTGTAAAATTTAAAGGGAAAAAACTGAATTCCCTGCATTGCATTTTAAATTTAGCTTGAACTTCATGTTTTTTCTTTGAAATAACTGTGTTTCTTCTTAGTTGTTTCTTATCAGTTATGTTTATTAGGGTTGTGTGTCACATGTGATGTTGTTAAATGAATGTTTATTGCATATTTCATTTCAGTTCACCATGATGGTGTTTAGTGTTTGTGTGAATGACACTGAGCTCCTTCTATATATGTTCGTATTTAAAAGCTGCTTGTGAT
>JAUCMU010000339.1:0-13611 GCA_032275025.1 Enteromius treurensis
AAATGCAGCTCTAGCTCCGTTGTGGCTTCAGGGCATTCACATTTTAAACTACATCGACTGGCTGAATTTAGCACAGTCGAAGAGCGAAGTGATCAAACATTGAGATGTAGTCTTTGCTCACATGAAACGTCTGGGTTTGAGACTTAACGCCAAAAAAAGTGAAAGAAGATTGGTCACTCACTTTCAAGCAGTTTCAGAGACTACTAGATCTGATGGGCAGCTGCGTCCAATGTGATACCTTTTGGCCTGCTGTACATGAGACCCCTACAGTGGTGGCTCAGGACCAGGGGATTTTCCCCAAGGGGAAATCAATCACTTCTCTTAAGAGAGTAGGAGACCTTCAGGCCCTTTCAGGGGCCCCATCTTATTTAGTCTTTGGACCCGGACTGGCTTTTCTGTACCCTCGAGCAGGTTACACAGAGAAGGTCACTACTATCACTGCACCACGGCCGATCGAGCTGCAGGCATTTCATCCTCCTCCCTTTCAGGATCCTGACCAGAAGAAGCTGAATTGTACATTCACAAGGCAGCCATGTAGAGAAAATTGGACCAATTGCTTGTGTGCGTTCGTCCACCTAGGAGAGGCCAGCCTTTTACTAAACAGACCATCAGTCGGTGGATTATCGAGACAGTCATGACTTGTTATGAGTCCTCTGATCTCCCCTTGCTGATGGGAATCAGAGTTCACTCCCCAAGGGATATGGCGGCCTCAAAAGCGCATTCTGCAGGTGGATTCTGCAACGCTGCAGGTTGGTTCACCTCCTCTACCTTTGTCCGGTTTTACGGTATGACTCCAGGGTCATCAGTCCTTTTGTCCAAGAGGTGTATGTTGAGACATAGACACAGGGCAGGGACTTGGAACTCTGGCGGTGTGGGTATCTCGTTTCCAAAGTGTCATGATGCAGCTCAAAGTTCCCGAAAAGGAACTTCTCCAGGTTATGAATATAACCATGAGACGCTGCGTCTCATTGCCATACTTTGCCGCACATGCCTTCATGCTTCCTGGTCTCTTGACGTCACCCACCTATGACTCACGCCCTTCCATTGGACAGATTCTACAGCAGATTCAGAGCGTGGTCATGCAGGGGCATTCCCAAAGCGCCATGACGCAGCGTTTCGTTTCCTCAAGGAACCATGGTTATTTTACCCTGCTCTCTACATCTGTGTAGTCTTTGGTGAGTCTTCAGATTTTGGCTTGTAATTTTACAGATGTTAGCCTGTGTCCCACACTGGATAAACACCCTCTGGCTCAGTCAGAAGCCACGCCTCAACTCTCGCTATTAGTCAAGCTGAAATGACTGACATATTTGATCTGACGATGTAAATATATTGCTGGTGTCAGGGAGTGTTGTTTAGACTTTTGGGATAGATAAACCTATGCATATTTATATTAATAAATGTACATTAACTGGGTTAATTTAATGTAGTTTTTGAAACCTAGAGCTAGAAAGTTCACATTTACTTTAATGAAAGCATTACATGTGCTACTTATAGTCGTGCATTAGGGGGAGACAAACACTCACAAACTCCAATTACACCTCACATTGTTTGTGAGTTACACCATTTTTTGTTAAGAATGAATACAAACATTTTTTATTTGCTTTTCAAAACAAAACTAACCATCATTATCAAACAGATAATCTCCATAAACATTCTGTGGAGGTGTCCGTGCACACAGCTGCACGTATGTTTTTGCAAAACACACACCAAATTAAGTGTTCAGCTCAGCACAGAGATGTTAATCATGTTTGCCACATACATGAATATAGTCATTCTCCTCACAAACCTAAGAGTGTTTTCAGGTCTGAGAGCTGAGTAACACACTCGTGAGGCCTCGTGGCCCGGGTTCAGCGCTCCTTTGCATTTCTGTCAGCCAGCTCATCTTCAGCTCTGTCAAGCAAGGGCTCTCCACGTCTCAAACAATTAGCGATGTGATGTGAGCTTTCATGAGTACAACAGCCTAACCTTGACACCCATGATGGTCTTTCAGTTCAACAAAAGGTAAATGTGAACATCACTTTCTAAGAGTAGAGTATTCTTTGATGTGTCAAAGCATCGGTGAAATTTATTAGATAAGTGAAACTATTACTTACCTATTTCTGAACCTGATAAGTAAAAAACATTTTTTTTTAACTATATTCATGCATGCAGCTCAACCATTTATCCTTGCATTTATTTAATTGAAATACAGGTTTATCACTAACATTTGTTCTCAAACTATGTAGTACCTGTCAGTTTATCTTTTTCTAGATTTAATTTATTATAAAGCAATGACTTTACATGTCCAATAGACCAATAGAAATTCAGGCCTAGCCTGCAGCACACAGACATTTCCTTCATACTTTAACTAACAGAATTTGTTCATACTTCTACATACTCATAGGAGGATTCTAGTTTTACACCTGACGACCCTGCAAAAACATGCACAAGAATGTTTTGCCTTGCTCTACTTATTTTTCTCTCCAGTGTAAAACACACTTTTTGACTAATTTGACTTGACAGATTAAAATTTGTTTAGTTGCCAACAAGATACGTGGAACCAGTTGCATAATGTAGAATAATTGGTAACAGAAGTTTAAGCTGTATTATCTCATCTTTATTATATCTTTCACTATCTGTGTTCAGACTCTCTTTACAGCTGCATTCCTTAGCCGTGGTTGAATTTTTTTCAACATTATTAATGAAGCATGTATTTGATAACAAGTTCTGACATTTCTGTACAGTATATCCTCTCTGATATCCTTATCTTGAAAACCATATACAATTCTGTCAAAATTAAAATGATCAATTTCTTGCTGCCATACTCACAGCCTGAGGACTTTTCACATTAAATCTGGAAAATTCAATCTGTATTCCAGTGTGTTTTCTTTAGATTATTTATCTTTTTAAAGAAATGTTAGGTATTCACGTTGTAAAATCTGATCTATATGTGACAACCCAGTCACTCTTTCACATGCAGCAGACATACTGTACACAAGGACACATGTGAGTCCCTAACCAGCTGTGATGAAGCGTTTGCTCTTCCTGAGGGATTTATCTAGAGCGCCGGATGTCTTTCGAATCGTGAAATCTTCCTCTTCCTCTCATGGTTCAACATGGGAAGGACTGAAGGTCAGGTTACAAACTGTTAAACAACCCTAAAACCCTAAGAGCCAGATTTATAGACATGGCTTAAACCAGGATTAGACCATAGTTCAATTAGGACATTTAAGTAATTTTTATAAACACGCCTTAGAAAAAAAGCATGACTGGTGTGCATTTTAAGACAAAATAAAGACAATGAAATGTTTTATGATGTCAGTGTGAGTTTTTATTTCAATCGGAACATACAGTAGGCTTAGTCCTAAATATTTTTATTATTAATTCTATTTTAGTCAATCTTAAGTTTTCAATCAAGATTATTTTGGCTTTTTTACCACATGACATGCATCTCGTGGTGCAATAGACTACCTGCTGCTTTGATTTTACATACATTTCCATTTTAAGTTGTTTAGGGCAAACATTCTTTTAGCTATTTATTCAACAAAAGCCGTAAGAATTTCTGCTGTGGAAAGATGTAGGTCTTGACTTTTTTTAATTCCATAACCCTTCATTTCTTCATTTTGACCTATTCATTTGTGGCTTTCTTGAGTGTTTCAGGTCATTGTCTTGTTTTTGCTATGTCCATTTGAGGTTCAGCCTCAGCTTTTAGACAGATGGTCTCACATTCCCCTTAAATACTTTCTGGTTCTGTGTGGAATTCAGGGTTAACTCAGTGATGGCAGCCTGGCCAGACCCCGAGGCACAACAGCAGCCTAAAACCATAATGCTTCCACCACCAAGCATTACAGATGGTCCGAGGTGCTGCTGGCCAAATAATGCTTGTTTTTGCCAAACATGTCAGGCTTTGGTGCCAGTGAGCTCTAACTCTGTCTCATCTGTCTACAACACACACTGTTCCAACACTCCTTAGATGTTGTCTGGAAAACATGCCTGATGAATCTGCAGTATGAACCCTGTAGCCTCATAGGTTTCCTGATCACTTGCAGCAAAATGTTATTGACCAGCTCTTGTGGTGAGATCACCCGATCTGATGTGAAATGTTCCTAAATTTTGCACATTGTAAACATGTAAAGTTATATGTATGAGTGTGTGTGTGTGCATGGTTAGTTGACGTATAAATGGGTCATATGGTATGACATAAAAAAAATAATAGTTTTTTTCATTTTTCTCATGTTAGTTGTATGTCAAAGCATAGAGAACAATCACATTTTTATTTGTCTACCCATATATATATACATATATATACGTGGACAGAATATTCCGTGACCGGTAGTGAGGAAAAGTCAGGTGTTCCCTGCTTATCACATCCTGCTGTCAAGTAAACGACCAGATGAGTCTCCACCCTGTGCCTGCTTTTCCTAGGACATACAGTACATAATGCAACAAACAGGAAGTCATCACTCATGCAGAGTGCTCTGTTAATGCAGGACAAAGATCTACTGAAAACATTATGTACCATCTCCTTCGGGACATCCCGTGTTTAGTATTATTTACTATATGTTTTTTCATTCTGTACATCAATCTGACCGGTCTTTCCCATTTTTAGACACAGACAGACTTGGAATGGATAAATAAGGAAATATTATTACAGTGGATATTATATAATAAAAAAATTGTTTTGTGAATTAACGATGAACAGCCATAATGAATAATTGCATGAAAAAAAATAAAATACAAAACTTTTATTACTTTTATCACAGATTTTGTTTAAAAATCACCAACCAGGAAGCCAAAAAAACTCAGATTAAAAGAGTTAGTATTTTAATTGTGAATAAGTTAAGTCAATATATAACAAGAACAGAAAACCTGAATACGAAGCACTTTTAAATGAGTTAGATCTTTATTAAGTTGAATAATGTCCACCTCCCTGAACAGTAGTGTCTCACATAGTTTGTCCACACCGGTTAAAACACAATGAGCAACGAGCACACATACACAGACTACTTCACAATACATTTGCAAACCATATTGCACCCATATACATGTACATACTTGGTCAAACGCACAACCCTACAACATGGCCAAAAAAAAAAAAGTCATGTGCAAAAATTATGAGCAAATCTGGAATATTTTTTCTTTAGAGACTCAAATGGAGCATTAATGAAAGTCTTTGAACAATGCTGGGTTATTTCATGAGCATGTAATGATATTGTAGAATACGACCGTGTGCTTTGTACATCTCTAGTGTCACAAGTCTGAGGCGGTTGTGTCTCAAGGCACCGAGGCAGCTTATAGGTTTAACTGATTGACCAAACAGGCTTAGAGATATTTCACATAAGCAATTGGGCATTCGGATCAAAGCAGATCAGATTAATAGGAACAGTACATCAAAAAGCCTTTTAGTTGTGTCCATCCAAAGGAGTATGATTTATTTTTTCTTTCGTTAAGAAGAAAGTTTACCCAAAAATGTCACCTCACTCTTTTAGTTCAATTTTTTTTTTCTGCTGAACACAAAAGAGCATATTTTGAAGAACTTTGATAACCTAACCGTTTCAATTCCCATTTATTTACATCACATTTTTTGTCCATACGATGACATTTTTGTTACCAAGATTCTTCAAAATATCTTCTATTGTGTCGTACAAGTCAGAAAAAAACAAGTGTGTAAGGAAACGATCACAGAATTTTCATTTTTGAGTAATCTATCCATTTAAGACTTAGAATATAGTATGTAAGTCATATCTATGTACTTTTAGTTATTTTTGAGGTTGTATATAAAAGAACAGTGTGAATATTTTGCTAAACATCTCCATTTTCATCAATTAAAACATGGCTTTAAAATGACACAAGGGTGAGTAAATAGTGACAGAATTGAGTAAACTGCCCCGTTAAAGACCATTTAGTTCAGTGCATAAAATTCTATTAACTCAATTCACATTCAGATCCTAAATATTTGCCCAGAATATGCGCCAGCTCTAGATAACTGCTTGTCAAGGGGTGGCTACAGAGGTAAAGAGTTCATTAAATGCTGATATAATAAAGTAATATAACTAAATACATATTTAGATCCAAAGCCGCTGCTCTTTAAATGAGCATGTGAACGCAGAAACGCTCAGAAAGAGAACTTCACATCACTTAAATAAAGCTGTTTTGCAGCATCGTTCTTTTTTCTTCTTTGGAAATCAGACGGGAATTATATAAACACTACCATAACCCTAGTTAGTTTAGATATGTTAGGCATTAACATATACAGTAGACTACTGCCAAGGATACTAGCTCTACGGGTCCATCAAAAACACTAAACATTGAGTCTTCTGACGTGACGGCTATACAGTTTTAACAGTCTCTTGGTCAGGCTAGAAAAGACTCGCATTCATTAAAGATGCTGCCTTAACAAGAAGAGAATAACAGTTACACCTATTTATAAAAGGAATTTCACTTTTCTTGCTAGATTTTAACAGTTGTGTACTTAGAATAAGAGATTCACGTTTTCTGCATTAATTGACGTCTCGCCCCTCCTGAGACACAGATCGATCTGATATACACTACCGTTCAAAAGTTTAGGGCCAGTGAGATTATTCATATTTTTTGAATGATTTCTGAAGGTTCACATGAACACGGAAGACGGCAGGTCACAGAAGTATTCAAATTTTCCATTACAGAAATAATGTTGTTTGAATTTTCACTGCAAGCATAAGAAAACACTTAATGATTTTAAACTTTTGAACAGTAGTGTGAATTGAGCGTGAAATATATTGAAAAGCATTTTAGTGTGTCCTAACCAGGAGCAATGCGACGGGTAAATCGCCTGAAAACAAAACAGCTATGAAACGTTGACGCAATGTCAACCAATCTGAAGATAATGAGGTTTAATGTAATTACCTGAAATAGATGAATGAATGAGATTTCACTGTGCTAAAGGCTAGCAAGCAAATTGTCACAGAGACTGAAATCTTGTGACAAAGTGTGCCAAGTTAATATTATTCATTGCAAACATGTCTAGTTAGGACACAGCGTTACGGTCATGATAGCTGAACACGTGAAACTGAAACCGTGGCTGTAAAATCTGACTTTAAAAGCACACATAAAACAGACTGCAGACGGCACAATTTGTTCATGAAAAAATAAAACTAAACTAAAAAAATACATACAAGAGTTGAAAAGGAGGGTCATTTCCAAATCCATTCTTGCATAAACCACACATTTCAAAGAAGTCTGTTTTTTTCTTTCTATAATAAAGGTTGTCCAGCCATTGGAAATTCAACTGCAACCTAATTCAAACTATAAGCTTTAACAAAATCCATCCTAAAATTCCAAACCAATCTTACTCTGGAACCTTTCTTTTGGAGGGCGGCACAAGATGAGCGGGCAGTTCGCTTGGAAGCTCGTGACCTTCTAGTTTGACCTTGATCAGGTGATTGGCCAAGGCAAACTCCTCATCGTCGAGCATCCCATCTTTATCAATGTCAGCCAACTTCCAGATCTTACCCAGCACAGTGTTTGGCAGCTTGGACTTCACCATCTCCCTCTTGGCATTGGCTCCAGTCACTTTGCCATTGACGGGCGAGAGAGTGTAGAAGATTTCGTCATACATAGGTTTGTCACGTGCCACCACCCATTCGACTTCATCAATGCCCTCGCCGGCTCCCTCGCCATATCCATGTCCGAACGGGCCATTCATGGTGCCCTCGAAGGCGCCACCCTTCACCACCTGATTGGGACGCTGCGTCTCCTCCTGACGCACTAGGACCATAAGTTGGGCGATGTCGCGGGCCAGCATGTCGTCCACGGTGTCCAACAGCTTCATCTTCAGAGGCTGGAACTTGTTCAGATCGTGTGCTTGCAGCTGCTCCTATTCAGCGGGAAAGAAAGCAAAAAAAACATTGTAACAAAAGATCTTGTCAACATCTGTTGAAATTTCAAGGGTAAACCAGCCCCGCTCCCTTCAAATACTATTTTCCAGTCAGGCTGTTTTGGATTCCTTTGGAAATAGTAATTCATTGGCCGAGAAGAAACATATAAACGAACTAACTAAATTTTGTCTAAAATGCAAATTGCTCAATATTCTTTTGTTTATAGAGCTGTTGTATAAAAGTAACGGTAATCTAAACAGCACTTTCATGCAAGTGATTTTAAACAGGTTTGTAGAGGTCCACCCAAAGATGAAATTACTAGTCGTTCGTTGACTTTTAAAAACGTGGGACAAATTATGCTGATTTTGAATGTGCACTCAAAGACCCTTTTTGAAGTCCCAGTGAAGCATTCTTGAATCAGCCTCTAAGATTGTTGGTTAAATTGACCTTACCTGCATTTTCTTAAGATTAGGGAAGTCTCCCGGGGAAATCTGGTGTTCCCTCTCAATGCGGCTGTAGATCTCGCCCAAACTGTTAATCAGCTCCTTCTTTTTGTTCTCCTTCCCAAACACTGAAGGCATGTCTTTTTTTAAGGAGCTAATGATATATGCATGGACCTGTGAGAGCACAAAAGCAAAGCTCCTTGTAAATTTATAGACTGATTTAAGTGTAAATACACAGTAGTTAAGGCCACTTAATATAAAGTGGGACCTACAATAAAATAAGTAAATAAATGAATCCTTATGATCAAAACCAAAATAAATAAAATCTTAAATAAACATTTTATTGTGATATTTTTATGATAATTAAAATTTTTGTTAAATGTTTACAAAATACTTGATTGGTTAATCGTAATGTTTGCATATTTTCTGACTCATTTTGCATGTGAATAGTTATAGTAGAAAAAAAAAAAAAAGATTTTAAAACAGGTTTAATTTTCCTATTAAACATAAGAATTTTTTTTGTTGATGTTTTTGCATTAGATTTTATAACCAACAAACAAATTGAGACACTGAATATAAAAAGATGCAGCTTTTTACAAAAGCAGTCAACCCAAACATCAATTCATTATGAAGCTGGATAGTAGCAAAAAACACAAGCTACTAAATAAATTGTCATTGCAACAAAAAGAGGCCTGGCCCCTGTGTGGAAGGAAGGTGACTGTATAAATGATGACAGGAGAGGAAGCACATCTGTATGATCAGGGAGAGAACTTAAATGTTCTTTTTTAATGTACCCAGCTGGATCTAAAGATTTAAAATTGCGTTTGACAAGAGACCAGTACTGACAGTACCCAACATTTCCTCCTCCAGAGAGGGTCTCGAAGTCCCAGCCCATGTGTTTTGAGCAGTGTTTGGACTAATGGGGATAATAAAGGATCTCAGACGTAAATGAACAGACATCAGAGTGTTTCAGTTTCCTTTTAAATGACAGCTTTATGTTTGACTACCTAACTGTTCTTTTATACATCTAAGAGGTGGACTGCTGTTTAAAAACATGTGGCATATAGTCATAGGACAGCACCAGATATATAAGACAATATAAGGCTCAATTAAGTATTTCCGAAAGTAATGTGCTAAAGATTTGTTGCATTTAATGATATCCAAATGGCAAGAATGTGCTTTGCGGATAAAGGCCTTAAGTCATTCTTTTGTGTTCCTTTGAATAGAGAACATCACAGGATTGGAACATGAGAACAACATTTCAGAGAGAACATCCTTTAGATGTGATTTTGTAAGAAGTAATTAAAGCAAGGAAGACAGCAAGATCACTCAAGGGCATTTCTAACCATGTCTTTATGGAAAAATGACATTATGAGTCATGATCCCTCAGTATCTTTCAGCACATTTAACAATCCCCACTAATCACCTGACCTTTGAATCAAAGTCAAGGACTTACTTTGCATTTTTTGGTCGAATTACCGGCACAACCAGTCACCAGTATCATCTTTGAATTGCATGTTACATACATATATAAACACATATACACATACATATATACACAAACACACACACACACACATTTATATATACATATATATATATATATATATATAGTCATTAGTAAAACAGCCCTTAAATATAAATAAATAAAGCTTGGATTCAAAATGACTAGAAGCAAATATTATGTGCTTAATACGGAGGAGAGATTAAAAACAACTCTGATGTCCAGTCTCGGAGTCATGTACATCATGCACATCAGCAGACTATACAGTTTGGTAAATGGCCACATTACTTGGGCGACGTCTGCAAGATCAGACGACCAAAGGCCTGTAAACACACAAAGTGCATGTCACTGCTTTTACTTTTACACTAGAGCTATATGCTGGACCACATCAAAAACATGCTGGAACGACAACAGCATTCACAGCATGTCAACTCAATAAATGCAGAAACAGAGAACACTAAACATTTTCCCTTGAACATCACCATAAACCCATGTTTTGTTTTGCTTTGAACAAAATTCAGTAGACAAATTTCCAGCAGTTTATTAGCCGTTTCCTGCTTTTGGTTCCAGTAGTGGTTTTGGTTCAGAACTTTCCAAGGCTTTGGAACTTAAAGGAGTAATTCAACCAAAAATGAATATTCTGTCGTTACTGCCTGATGCTCCAAATGCTAATTTTGTTTTTTCTGTGGAACATATGCTTTCCATAAACAAGAGGAGTATGTAGTTTTTATTTCCATAGTCATGGAAACTATGAACTATTGTTTGAAAAAGAGCTGCATATAGAGATTCTTCAAATCTATTAGTTTGTATTCTGAGGAAAGAATGACAGTGTGACATATTTTTAAATACAAAAGAGACACTCATGGTCCAGACTCTCATACTTCCAGATCGAGAGTCTTAACTTGTACTTCAGATGTAATCTACAAGGTCATTTATTTGTTAGGATACATGTAAATTGTGTTAGGCTAATGTAATAAAAGTTTACCTTAGCAAGACGAGCTCTCTTGATCAGATCGTTGAGCTTGCGAAGGGCAGCATTACGTGGCAGTGACTGGATATCCTTGAACAGGTCTTGCTCTTCCGCCTCAAACAGTTTGCGATTGTCTGGAATCAGCAATGGATGCGACCAAAAAGAGCCGATGTAGACACGAATCACCTCAGGTGTGTTGACGATCTTCCCCAGAGACCACATGAGGGCGCCATAAACACGCATTAACTGCTGCGTCTCGATCTGGTCGGCCTTGTTTAGCACCACGCGGATCTTGTCCTCGTGGTTCTTGAGGGCCTTGATGACCTCTGAGAACTCATCCGAGATGTCCAGCTTGTGGGCGTCAAACAGCAGGATGATGCGGTCCACGCGTTCGGCGAACCACTCCAGCACTGCAGCGAAGTCATAGCCTAAAGGAGAGATTGGAAAAGAGATTGATATCCCGTCCCATATTTACGGTTCACAAAGCTTCAGCACCGTATGGACGCTCGCACAAGAGCGAAGAGGCAGCCAGCCAATCGGAACGGGCAAAATGACCTTGTTAGACCTGGCGCTCAACAGTACTGTAGCTGCTGACTCGCTTCCAAATATCGTTAAAATGCTCAGGCCTGTAGCGGTTTTTATGATCTAATGTCTGCCAGTAAATGGCTTCTGCAGCTCAACCTCACTCCCTCTTCAGGGATGCAGAGAGTCAAATAGCAAGTCCACCATTCAAGAGCAGAGCACAATGATTCATTTTAAAACAATACTGCATTACCAAGAATATTATGGAAATATTTTAACTAAATAATGCATTTTGAGGCATATTTTGGTTAAACTATTCAAAATTTCTATGCATGCAATGTCTTTATGATTCAGAATGGCTGTTTTGGAGTCTGGCTGTTATTTTAAAGAGCCGCAGACTCTTCTGAAGGAGCGTAAAACTAACTTTTACATTATCTGGGTGACTGCACATTCAACCTTCTAGCTGCTGAGATTTGAAAAGGGGTAGGCCGCTAACTCAGCCAAGAAAGCCAGAATCCTCCAAATAAACCAAATGCTGTGGGCTAATTAGTTTTGTAATGTATGATATGAGAGCTCCACATCCATTTGCGTTGCTGCTATGCAACCAAGAAAGGAAAAATAGTTATGACAATGCAATACAGCTAAAATGAATCAAATGTCACACCACCTTGTCTGAACCAGCCTCGACAGGAAATTGTTATCGTGCAGAATTTTTGCATTTAGTGAGGACAGACAAATCACTATGTCATAGCAACCAGTTAGGACACTGTGTGCTCGTGACAAGAAAATCATAACCTTGCTAGAGAAAACAAAACTGACACTGACTGAAAGAAATCTTGAAAAGAGAAACTACTAGGACTTCAAAAAAAGTGAAAAAAAAAACTACATGCCTACATTTCCTCTGCTCAGTGATCTTAGCGTTTCCTAAAAATTGTAATATTTAAACGAGATTGGACAAACCTGTTGGAAAAATAAAATAAATGTAATGTGTAATATGTTGTAATTGTCCAGGAAAGATATCCGAAATGAGGAAAGGTGATGATGGCTCTGCTGTTGAGTCAAGCTATTATTTTTTTTCTGATGTGTATCTTCCGTAACAACTTCTCGCTCCTCATCACTTACGCCATCAGTGGTGTGCACATTTTTTGCGACGACCTTGACTGAAAAGAAATAGATTTCCAAAGCTGGCAGTTCTGTTGGGAGGAATTAGTGTGTTAATATTTCAAATCAGTGACATGGAACATGGCAGATATAGCCATTTCTTCCACAGGAAGATCCCATGCCTACAGGAATGGGGTGGACCATCCCTGCCGATTTGGCAGTTTCACATGGGGAGGCTTTATTGTCACCTGCAACAGTGTGGTTTGTCTTTTCAACAACTTACAGATCTCTATCCAGAATGGTCGTAACTTCAGACTGGGACTAGTCAACTCAATAAAGGTCTAAGAAAGACACCATCTACAGAAACAGACACATGAGACAGTGTCATTGAGAGCAGGACAATAACAGCGGTGAAACTGGGCTTGGTATTACAGCTGTGATTATATTGTTGCAGAGGGACAGATCTGAGGGTTAATATCGGGAGGCCCTGTGACTTCACAGCACATCTGGAGTCGAGCAGTGCTGGAACTTCATTGGCGTAATAAGCTGCAGGTGTTAACAGTAGTTTGGCAATATCTACAATACCTCCGTATGGACATTTACGCAGGCAGCTATAACCAAAGCCATCTTCTGTAGCAACTGTTCATGGAGAGAGAAAGATACAAAGATGTCAAATTACAGTTACACAGGGAAAAAAAAGGATAAACTTTAATTAGAAATTATTCAGATTCTTCAGAAGTAGAAGTAGTTCATTGCACTAGAAAGAAAAACTATTATAAACTGATAAAGGATAAAAGTATTAGTTTTGGTTTACGCTGCGCTGAATTTGCACTCTGAAAGTAAACTGACGACTGGTAACCCAACATTTTTCATTTTTCCATTAAAATATGCAATTCATTTGTCCAGGAAACAGACTACACTTGTCAGGCTGTTTTTGATTCACAGAAAGTGACTTATAATTATTAGACTACTAGTTGTGCTAAATGATACACTGAAAAGAAGCAGCTCATGAGAATCATTTGTTTATGAATTGTACTACACAGGTGGTCCAGAATGACAGAATCAGACTACATTCTGAAGGTTTTATTTTGCATACAAATTAATATGGATCTTAAAACATGGATCTTTAAACCAATTGCGATAGGTTTTATGCCAAATAAGGGGCAGTCGTGGCCTAATGGATAGGGAATTGGGCTTGTAACCCAAAGGTCGCAGGTTCGAGGCCCAGGTCCGGCA
>JAUCMU010000340.1:0-13609 GCA_032275025.1 Enteromius treurensis
TTCAGGCGAGAATGTAGTTGTTTAAAACACAAATCTGCGGTTTATTAAAAAAGAGAGCGCCTATTTAAAAGTTTGCTACGCCGATTTCGGAGCCGTGAGCTACACGTGAACACCAGGTGCTCAGTGCTCATGTATCCGCCGAGGGCAGCCTCACCGGGGCTAGTAATTCTGACACTTGCCGCTGCCTCCTGATGTCTCTGTAGTGGTTAAACATGAGGTAAAATTAGTTCTGGGTATATCTCATAGGCAAACTCGGGATTAATGAATCTATTATGTATTTCCTTTTTATTCCTGTTTTTATGAAAGTAACGTTACGAAGATGTATCATACAGAGATGATGATTTCGTCTTCCATAGTTTTGGAAGTCTGCCTCTGCTTGCTTGTATCCGCGTCACTACTAGAGCAAGCTCCTGATTGGTTAACGTGGTGTGAATTTTTGCCAAAGTTCAGATTTATCACGCGTCAAACACTCAATTCGCGCCGCTTAATTCGCACCGCAGGATGTCTATTCGCGTCTTTGCATTGACTTAACATTTAAATCACTCGCGCTTGACGCTTCATTTGCGTCCGGTGTAAACGCACCATCAGAAATAAAGACGAACTCACAGAGTCACGCAAGATAATCTGTCAAACCCTGTCACAATAAAGATGTAACTTTGCCAGAACGCTGAAAGACTAGTTAGAAGATATTAAGCAGACCGTCTACTAATGTCTCTGACATGTAGTTGCAAAGTTATTTAAGTAACATGTCTAAAGTGGACAATCGAAACAAAGTGTTACCCAAAAATAATTCCAGAGCATGCAGAGCATGAACAAGCTCTGACATATATAGTGGATACTGAGTGGATGTAAAAGCCTCTAATTTGCCATAGCATTCGCATGCTCATCAAATATGTTTGTGATTGGCTACAATGCTGAAGGCTTTAAAAGCACTTTGCAAATAGAAACCTTTGACATTCTTCACAGAAAACTGACACAAATATGCACAGGAACATTTGAAAGCCATCACCTATCAGTGCCAAGCGAGCCGACCTGGTACTCAGTATCAGTATTGTTGCGTTTTTTACATTTTAGTATCAATTTAGAATTTAATTATCAGTACTCCTGATAACAGTACCAGAAAAAAAGTGTCTAGTGTGATAAAGCACAACACTCTTTTAACATTAATGTGTCTCAACACTGATTATCCTCTCTTCTGGCGTATCATTAGGTACATCTCAGAACTTAATAAAACCTTCGCATCATACATCATGTCAGGGTTTAAGCAATGCTTCCTAAGAGCATGGAGTGCACTGGCAAGGACCCATTAGCCAAAAAAAGCGGGGGGGAAAATCACATGCACATTAGCTCATTAAAACTGATTAATTATGGCACACCATTAAGGTATTGCAAAATTTAAAATGATCAGGGGAAATTTATAATTCCAACTGCAATAAAGTGACTGCATGTCTTGGTGTTATATACACAAAAGGATAGATATTACCTGATGATTTAGTTTGTTTGAAAACTGCAAAAGAAACAAAGCAAACTCTTTTTGCCATTATACAAGATTACTCTGCAATCTCCCTGCAGTACAATCTTGTACTGTCTCATCAAATACGTCACCACTTGTTTGCTTGCACTTCTTACAGCTGAACCGTTCTGGGGTGCATTTCCCAAAAGCATGGTTAGCCTATTATGGTCGAAAAGTGCGCATGTGCATAAGTGGCTAAGGGAACCTCGGAGAATGACATAAGAGGGAACCCGCAATGATTCAAAGATCAGGTAAAGCAAAATGACAGTGAACAAAAATTATAAATTAGTCCATATGTGTCATGTTCAATACAGCAGCATCTTGGAGATCTCTAATCAGTTTAATAGCGTAAGTCATTCCTCCACCACATGCGTGTGATGTCATTAACAATGGCCCTATGTTGTTGAACTAATGTGGTTCAAGCGGCGGGGATGCGACTTGTGTATCTAGTTCGTTTCCAAAACAATGCATCGTTCTATTGTGGTTAATCAGCGAGTTACATCGTTGTTCGGGAAACGCACCCCTGGTTGACAGAATGTCAAGATTCTTCACTCTTATTAACACACTCACACAAAGCACTGACACACACTTTCTTCCAGGGTACAAAGACAGTTTAATAAATGGAGATGGCAAAAAGGGCAAAAGCAATTTCACTGTAAAGAGGAAGGAACAACATTGCCAAAGTTCTCCAGAGTGCAGTGCTTTAATTTGAAAATGAACCCAAACTTGTACAGTGTCAAGATAAATTTACACCCGTCTGAACATGTCTGCGTGGAACAACCTATTGACCCTGCTGCATCAGCACTGCTTCATGTGTGTCGCATGCAAGGGATGACAGGCGGACGGATTGAGGGCGAATGGGGTTTTAAGGCTTCTCGCCTCAAATGTCAAAAAGCACATTTATGATACACTCGCTCCAGTAAAGCTCTCTCCAAGGACCGAAGCCAAGAGATATCAGTGCTCAGGCAAGGCTAGTGGAACACAAAAGAGGT
Source organism: Enteromius treurensis (assembly GCA_032275025.1). Taxonomy (NCBI): domain Eukaryota; kingdom Metazoa; phylum Chordata; class Actinopteri; order Cypriniformes; family Cyprinidae; genus Enteromius; species Enteromius treurensis. Next base: position 2,506 of record JAUCMU010000340.1, read on the forward strand.
TCCAATAAGATGGATAATGAAACGTCCTTCCAACCATTTGACAACTCCGAATGAAGTGAAGACTTGAACGTAACGCTGCAGAAACATCTGGGTTGGTAATGAGGTAAGGAAGAGACATATCCACAGAAACTGAAGTGGAACCTAAAGTTTAACAACCAATATGTCTTTAAATCAATGAAGATGTATTTAATATATGTGCGGAGGACGCAGTAAAGCTATATCTCTCAAGCAGCAACAACAAGGATTAGTTTCTGAGAAAAAAATGCTTTAATGATTTATAAACGGTTCCCAAGTCTCTTGTGCAAACTGTTGACCCTCCTTTCTTGGCACTCTGATTGGGTAAATATACTCATTCACTCCAGTTTAGAGACTCCCAATAAATGTTTCAGTCACACCTGCACTCCTTGCCTTATTTATATATGCATGGCACTCTGCCAAAGAACAACTCTTTGTCAAACCAATGATCAGATGCGATACCAGCAATGCATTGATTTATAATGCATTTTTAAATTAAGCAATATACAACTAGTGAAATGCACGGTTGATGATCCATTTTGAAGATGTTTAAAGAGGTCAACTAGGGCATAACCTACTTTTTTTTTTTTTTTTTGCAATATTTTTAGCAGCAGAGATTTAAAGGGGATGGATTTTACACCAATTTCTTAGAAAGGCCTTTAGTATGCTGACAGTGTGATATGCTTATTAAGTGCTCTAAGAGGGTCTTTTAAAAACATCTGGAGAACCCAGTATGTTTTTATTCGTTTGTGTTCCATCTAGCTCTTGGACACAATCCTAAACCAGCATTATCATACAGGGCTTCTTCAAGGGCGACAACCAGCGACTAGCCCAGGGATGATCACAGTCCTCTGGGTCAAATTCATACATGTCACAAGGTCATCAGAGATCCATTGCTACAGTTTGGATTTTTTGAGAATTAGAATTGTGCTACTTTCACTGCATAGCAATTAAACACATAATGATGCATATAATGAATACCATTACAAAGAAATAAAGTTCTACACTCCCGGCTTCGTAATAACAATGTGAGAAGGGCCATTCTTACAGGGCCCATTGTAGCATTGCTTTGGCTCTAAGGCTCTGATGTTAGTCTATGAACACATGCACTAGATGGGTGTTTGAGAGCATTTTACTGTTTTTCGCTTGGTATACAAAGGTGACTAGGCCAGGGTAAAAAATATACAGTTCTTAATTTGAATTGAAAACGGTCACAAACTTTCGGTTCACAGAGATTTTAAAGGACACGCCCCTTTAAGTTAATCTACTGGAGTTTACAGCTAGTTGTGAATAAATATGCTTTACAAGTTTACAACAATATTACTGTGAAAAACCTTGAAAACGGAATGAACTAATGCACAGTTTAAAGCCGTAACATGAAGTCATTTTATTACATCACAACTTCTAAAAGTGGCCCCAGGCAACACAATTTCGGTATTTCTGGTTTAGTTGGTTTTGAGAACATGTAGTTTTGCACATTTCTAGTCGATTTGGAGCTTGACTATCTCCTCCTAGATTATCAAGACTTGAGTGTTCCCTCTCGTAAATCCTCCTGGAGGAGGAACATTTTGTGGAATCAGTCAGGTGTAGCTGCCAAAGAGGAAGACAGCCGTTCTAACGTTTTGCCTCACAGATGACTGTCACCTAAAGGGTAAACAAAACACAAGATGCCTGCGCTCTGGTGGTACTTGGGACTTATCAATACCATCAGTCAAGTGCCATGTGCGTCACTGCGCATTATCTCACCTACTGTACCAAAGCACTTTTGGCTAACAGATGTGACAGGTTTAAAGCCCTTACTTGCGTGCACATACATACTTGCATGTGTGCAAACAACGTATCTGTTAGCCAATAGTTTAGTGGTATCATGTCATTTCGAGATCCCTCAATTTGATAACCTGCTGCCCTCCCATTGACCAAACGCATTTGATGCCTCAGGTTTGATCAATAGCTAAAGCAATCTGAAACTCTATCCATCATACTGATTAATGCCAACTGAAATCATAATACCATTATCGTTATCTGCCTCACCACCAATTCCAACTGACTCTACATGAAATAATGAGTGTGGAAATGATTAATAGGGAAGAGATGGAAAGTAAAAAGTTGACTGGGTTCTGGCAGGCAGGAGAAAATTAGTGTGGTGCAGTCAACACATAGTTAACGAGGCTAGTGCAGCTACAGGACCAGTTGAATGAAAAGTCGAGAAGTGTCCAAGGTTTGAGTAATTGTCCCAATCTGTGCCTGAAGACCAATATGGCTAACGGGTGGAATTTTCATGGATGAGTCCAGGTCATTATATGCTTGTGAGCAGGCAGCCACCAAAAAGTCTGTGAAAAAGATAAGCAGTTAAGCTATGGGGAGAATGTGAGGCTGTGACCTGGATTTTTTTGACCTAAAATTAATTCCGTCCTTATCTTTGACTTTGCAAGTCTTCTGTTTTCCCTTTTGTCTCTTCAACTTCCAAGTTCAGCTGTCAATAAAAAATTGAACAAAGAAAAAAAAAGGACTTGCTTAATAAGAGCATGTTCCCTTCAAACTGGCCTCATCAAACACAGCCTATCGATATATATTTGAGGCAGTTTTGACAAAGAATCAAATTAAGTCCAAGTACCCTTGAAGCTACTGGATTTAATGAACATTAGGTGCATGTTAAAATGTGTGACAGCTACCTTTAGAAGATGAGAAGTGTAGGTCACTGAAGTACAGTATACATCCTATGTAGTGGCAGGGAACAAATTACCATATTGTATTTCTTTAACTTACTAATACATTTGTCTAACAGGTGAATTACAGTGAATTGTATTATGTATTCTTATATATAAGATATTTGCATGTTAAGTGGTCTTTCTGAATTCCACAATCGAATTAAATATATGCAAATACGATTTTCATTGGCTACAACAGCTCTTTAGGTGCATGGGCTGAATCAGTGAGTCATGAGTGCTGTAGGCTAACTCGCATTTCTCCTTTTACATATCCCTGTCTACTCACAAGCTCTTGACTGACCCCGGTAGAGTCTTCTTGCCATTAAAAAGGCTCACCTAATTTACCTCCTGTCAGAAATGATTAACCCCAGATCTACTTTTGCTTTCTGGTTATGTGGCTGAAGGGACAGTGATTTAAGCTCAAGTTGACATCTCTAACACAATCACACTAAAGTAAACCAATCTATTTTACTGTATGCTAATAGGTTTTCAAAACTATTGTGTTTCTGAAAATCTGTCTTAATAAACAAGCAAATGCACTGGCAAGTTTATATCTTTCTCCAAAGGTGAGCAGTATGGGGTAAAAAAAATGAAAAGTGCATAAAAAGCATATGATCATTCTGACCCATGCTTGTATTTCAGTCAGACACAACCAGGCCAGGTCTGACATTAGGCAATGCATAAATTTGACCGTCTAGCTGGCACGTTCTCCTTTGTGTTTTCTCCCTGCATGCTGACCACATGCAAATTTCATTGGGGATTGTCCAATAATCCTACTTCAGAAGTGTAAAAACTGCTGTGTCATCTAGGAATACCAAATACTAAGGATTTGGAGAGCTCAGACACATTTTTCTGCGTTAGAAAAAAGGTAGTGCTTTTCTTCAGCCATCCCAGTTTGACGTGTAAATCTGGATTTTTCACTTCTTTCCAGCATAGCCGCCCACTAAAAAAGAGGCTCTAAGCTCCAAGCACTTGAAAGGTTGAAGTAACGGTGAAAAGTCTGTTTAGAGACAGTCACAGTTAAGAAGTCATCTTGTTATATGCCTTGCTCTGCCTATGTGATATTGAAAACAAGGTGTAAAGGGTAGGGCAAGGTTAATAGCAAAACCCTGCAACTCCACGGTAGATGAGTCGTGCCTCATTTAGATTAAAACAGGTGGTCAAATGTCAGAGAGTCGAAGAGGGTATAAAATTCTAGAATAACATTGCCTCCCTCCAACCTTATGAATAAATAAATATATAAAAATTAATTCAATTTTAATATGCTAATTTCAGTTGCCTGAAAAAGGACAAGTAGCTTTGATATCTTGGGGGACAGAAGCCAGTTTTAAAAGTTAGGAATAATGGATGGTTGTGACAAACAACAGCACAAACTAATAATTCCTCGCGGTAACTTTAGTCACTTTGGCACCATTCCTTTAAAGTGAAATGCTAATGTACAGCATTAATCTTTCCTTGAAGTTAGTGGAACCAAAGCTAGAGAGAGTAAGAAAGAGAGCAAGAGAGCAGACATAAACTGTTGCCCACTCCTCTCAGTTTCGCAAAAGTGCTAAAAAGTGGGTTTATTTTCTTAGTTTGAGCACCTCATTTGGAGCTATAATTGTAACTCTGGCCTGAGCCGAGCTCACAGGCTAGCTGAAAACGGCTCCCTTGAGGGGGGAGTCTTCTGGAGCTCACAGACCTTCAGCTTTCAGTACTTAACCTGCCATGTTTCTTATCTACCACTGCCCTCATTACCATGGCCTTGCCAAGATATCTGGGGCTATGGTCTTCACATCTTTAATGTGGTTTTCAATCTGTTCCAAGCTGTTTCACAGCTGTAAGCCTTGTCTCTCAAGGGTTGGGATATACACCAAAAGCAATGCTATATGAGTCCATTTCTCCTACTGTTCAACCTTTAGCATAAACTATTAATTTTAAAAAAAGTTTAAACATATGTTCTGTTCTTCCGAAGGCCTAGTTTCTTTTAATGAAGTTAAATAAAGGCATAGTCAACTCGACTACCACAGTGCTGCTGCAACAAGCACTTCCACAGGTGATGCCTGCTGGAGATGAGCATCTCTCCTCGGCAAGCAGATGTGAAAACTGTCGCGCATGAAACTCAAGGTTCTGCATCACATCCTGGAGCTCAACACACAGTCAGTTTTGTTAAAAGTGGTGAACACTAAAGTCTGTCACCAGTGCTGATGTTGCTCTCTTTCTTCTTGCAGACTTTGATCTTGAAATTAGATGACAATAAATGCAGAGACACATGTATGTGGCCAGGTATTTCTCCTATAACCATGTATATTTCTTGAACATCCTGTTCTTGTCAAATTAGGTTGTGATTCCCAGTAAAAAATATTCAGTCATGACAAATGTTTTGGCAATGTGTTAACTTCTAGTTCCAACCCCATATTAGTTTCTTTCTTCTGTAAAATACAGATGTTGCGAAAAAATCATAATAATAATCATGTAGCTGTGAATTGGGAACAAAGCTTTTGAGCTCTAAAAATTACATTTAATTACCACTAAAGTAGTCTGAAGTCTATATTCCAATAATGTGAAAATAAATTTAAATGTGTATTTTTAATAATGAACATCTTCTCCAAATCCCCCACCAAACTCTGATGTAATGCACATGGAATGACTGTCATTGAACGATACTCTATGTGGACCAAAGCTTGAATGTTTCCAATCCCTGTTCATTGTACACTTCCCTATCAAAGGCCAAAAGACCCATAAAACATGGCGTCTTAAAACACATCCACTGCAGGGCTGATAGTAAGCATGCTGAAAACCATTGTTTTTAACATGTGTAATGATCGTTCACAATGAAGCTTACTTGACTGGCAAGTGTGAATTGGATTTAAAAAAAACTGATATGGCATTAGGATTTAGGTAATACGCTGCATAGACATCAGAAAAGAAAGGAAAATCATTGGCACAGCATCCATCCATTTCCCAAATCACTTGTCCTATAGGGTCAGAAGCTGGATGGCATTTGGGATCGACATCAGGATGACTAAATAATGACATTATATTTATTTAGGGCTAAATATTCCTTTAACATGTTGATGCAAGCTGCACCATTTTTTCATAAGCACCGTGTAAATGCAGGACCTCCAGTAGCTACATGATAAAAGTGTATTCATACATACCCAAGGCGCTTGTTTGCGCACTAAACCCCCCTTTTCTCTCTCTCGCTCTGTTTTAATAAACCGTCAGACGTCTTCCACCCATTTGAAAGCAAGCTCACTTGCATTAGAAACCGGTTGCATAAGCGTTTTACTGTTGAGCTCATAAATAAAGTAACTCAATGAAGACCATAATAGACTATCTGTTGACTGAAAAGATTTGTCACGATATGAAAACCAGCATACGAAACAAACTACAGAAAACGCACGCGCAATCCAAGTGTTATCTCTCACACACTGGGATCCGATCGATCGAATGTCCAAGGGTTCTTTCTTTTATCATGTATTTATTTCGAACACTGAATTTATTCGTAGCTATTAGAATATTTGAGAATATTTAAGTTCCGAATATGACGACAGTAGCACATTCCTTCTCAGATAACACACTGACATTTTGTATGGTAGTAATCTTGAAGAATTCTAGGATGTAGCAAGTTTTCATTCAAGGTTATACGCTACTACAAGAGTAATAAATTTTCTTTCACATTTTCCATTAATAAAACACACGACTATAAAACGCACAGCTCATAGTTAGATGTCGACTTTTACCTCAGTAAAACAAATGCTTTATGTCGCATCATCAGTGTATTTCAACAGTGTGAATAAAAGAGCTACCGATCGACAGCGTAACTAAAACCGGTCTTAATAAATGAGGCAAAATGAATGTCGGAAAAATATGAAGTTGATTTCTCAAAGTAGCAGTCGTCAGTCTTGCCGGTGATAAGCTCGCGCTCCTTGTCAGGTTCACCTCAGTGTATCTGTAGTCTGCTGTGTTGAGAGGAGACCTGTTAAACCTTAAAACAAATGACGTGTTCCTCTCCAAAACACACTTACTCGTGAATAAAACACTGCGGGAATTTACCAAGACATGTCTTTAACGGCGTTTCCCTGTCTTTATATCTACATGACACGCATTTTACGCATCATTCAGTCATTATAATATGAAATGTACCTCACCAGAGATAAATCCTTTTTTTCTTCCGACGGACTTCAGACACTTTCTGAGCTCTGGCAGCTGATTTCCCCCTCTGTCTTTCCACTTATTTTCCAGTGAATTCTTTCATGTCCAGTGGGTGAATTTTGAAGTATTTGCTTCAGATGCTGAAATGAGGGAAGTGGGGGAGCGCTAGTAACGTTGGAAAGCCTGCCCTCTCAAACGAACCTTCCCGCCCCCTCCTTCCCTCACTCGCAGATTGGTGCTGGATGGCGACAAATTTCCCGCTCGGAGGACGGTTTGAATACATCGACGCGGATCGTTTTAAAATGAAGGCTACGGTGACCATTTGAAAGAGAATCGTAAATTAATGCACAGTAGGTCAGCCAACATTATGTTATTATTTTTTACATCTCCTGGTGTCGTTCCAAAACCCGACAACCCTGGATTACTTTGAAGAATCTTTACGCAGCTCCTTTCCATTCACAATTCCTTGTTCAAAACACACAAATGTATCAAAAAATTCAGGAGAAATAACAAAACAAAAAGTATATTCTTGACAAATTCTAAGATGTGGTAAGTTTTCATTCAAGGTTATCTAAGAGTATTTTCTTTTACATTTTCCATGAATAAATCAATGAATACGCGCCCACTCATATAGTTACAGATTGACTTTTATCTTAGTAAAACAACAACTTTATGTACCGTAACATCATTAGTATATTTCAAAAGTGTGAAAAGTACCTTTATGGTGCTTTTATTTATAAGACTTTCTTGGACAGAAATGTTTGTCCCTGAATGCAAAATGAGTCAGCAATACATTTGTTTTGTTTACTGTAAGTCAAAGATATACACAAATATCTGCTTGAGGAAAAATTGTATATGAAATATACTGTATGTGAAACAGTAGCTACACTACTGATATTAAATGTAAAATCTTGTCTAGGAATGGGCTTGGTCATGGAGCATGGTCCTTCTCATTTCGCAATTATGGTCTGCTTACTTTTTTATATAGTAGTAATTAGTATGCACTTATTTATTTATTTCCTGTGCAGTCAAAAAGCTGAAGCTTGTATGTCATTTGCAGAATGACTCACACTCCTCCCTCCCTCCCTCAGTGAAACTGCACCTGTTTAAAGCCATAAAGACATATTATAATTGTGTTCCTCATATATTCACTTTGATGCTTAATGCGATTATTTAACATATGCATCACCACATGGAATCTATAAAAAAATAAGTTGTCAGATTTGGCATAATGTTTTCTAAAGGAGACAATGTCATTTACTGTACATCAGTCAAGGTCAGATAATCATTCATAGAATTTGATTTAGACCATATGCTATATTGAATTTATCAGCCAGCTGGGAAAAAAATATATATTTTCTTGTCAAAGCCAACAAAACATTACAGTGACATTTTGTTGTTTGTTTATTTTTTTCAGCTAAAGTGAATGATAGTGATGTAAATTATACAGGTTGCACTTTATTTTAATAGTTACTTACAGTAAGTAAAATGTCTGAAGTGGACTAATTGTCATTAATTTGCAACTACGTGTCTACTGTTAGGGTAGATTTAGGGTTAGTAGAATAAGCTGACATATATTTGCAAAGTTATTGATAGTCAGTATGTTTTACTGTATGTTGGAGTCATCAAAATAAAGTGTTAGAAGATATAAAGCAGACAGGATACTCTAATGCAGGGCTGCAGAGTTTAGCTCCAGCCCTAATCAAACACACCTGAAGAAGCTAATAAATGTCTAGAAGATCACTAGAAAGTTACAGGCATGTGTGTTTGATTAGAGTTGGAGCTAAATTCTGCAGGACACCGACCCTCCAGGATCGAAGTTGCCCACCTCAGCTCTAATGACCACTAGTTGACATAGTTGCAAAGTTAATTACTGGAATGTCTGACATGGACTATCATTACCATTACATATACTAAATGAAAATATAAAAATATATAAGGCATATTTTTTCACGGATAGCCGAATCCATAGTTGATGAGATAAGGTAAGATGAGATACTATTTTGAAGTGATTGTCATCCATACATTTAATTTTTCGTGAACATCGTATCTCTTTTGTTTTCATACGACCCTTCACATAGGTTCCCCTTCACATAGTTCTTTAAAGGGCACAACAATGACATTTAGAATCCGCCCATCTTCTGAAAGCTGCTTCACAACGATATTGCATTTAAATACTCTACTCACATTCTCCTGATGTGGAGGAACCTCTGCTTTGGCACACATCCCCACAAGGTGCCCTTGGTCCAGTCATGTATTTCTGAAGTGGCTTTCAGCATTTGCAGAGGTCTGAATAACCAAAAATAATCAAAATATTTTCCTTTTAGGCTGAAACATACTGTGAGTTAGCTTATTCAAATGAGCAGAATTAGCATTATTTCCACAGGCTTCAACTCTCCCTAAATCACCAATATAATTAGGTTTGCAGTCCGCATGGAGAATGAGACGCCTTGCCCGCACACTGCTAAGGCACAACATAATAAGAATAAGAAATAAGAAAAGATCCATAAGGAACCACATAGAAATATATATATATATATATATATATATATATATATATATACCATATAGAAATAATTCTTACTTCCATCTTACTTAAAATCTTGTTAATTACTTATAAAGCCCTGAATGACCTAGCTCCTCGGTACTTATCACATTTTAGTCCTCCACGTCTTCTGTGTTCTTAAAATTCTGGCCATTTGATAATACCTAGAATATCAAAATTACTGCGGGTGGCAGATCTTTTTCCTGTTTAGCAGCCAAACTTTTGAACAATTTACCTAATACTGTTTGGGAGGCAGACACACACTTACACTATACTCTAAGTCCTTTACACAATCTGACATGCACTTAAAATTGAAATGGAAATTAGGTGTTGGGCTTCCGGCTAGATGAGAACTGGCCCAAAATAAGTCTGGTTCTTTTTCAGGAACTCGAACTGCATCGAAAACATTATGGGAACGCCTCCAGCATGACCGCTCTGAATCTGCTGTGCAATCCTTCCAACGGAAGGGCGAGACATCATAGGCGAGTGGTGTTAGATACCAGGAGGCTTAAGAGCTGTTACCTCATGCCACAGGATTTGCATCATTTCTGCGTAGTTTGTTTGGGAGAGGAGCATGCGTAAGCCGCTCTCAAGGGAGGGGACAGCCAACATTGCATACAGCTTTCACTGGCTACTCTCCTCTCTTGGTGGGCTCTCTTTGCGGAGGGAGCCTTTGTTAGTGTGCCCCGTGTTGCTGGCCCCGTTACCGCTGAGGTGGAACAGCGCTTACATTCGTGGGGCTCACAAATAGATCTAATGGATGGGATTGAGACGGGTAATCTGAAATCTCCTTCCCAAGCCATTAGATTTAGCAGCACTTCTCCGGGTATGGAAGCACCGCCGGTTACTTCCCCCCAAGGAGGACTTTCCACATGACATACATCCTCTTCTGATAGTCAGTGTGGATAGTCAGCCGCTACCTCAGTCTCCGCGGTATGAGGAATTGCTTGAGGTGGTGACTCACGCTGTAGAGAGGCTCAGCCTGAATTGGACGGCAGCTCCGCAGGCTGATCCACCAGCCAGCCGGCTGGATGAGCGCTTTTGCGGCCGCAGCGACCACCTTCACACCGGAGCCTTCCATATTTGTCGGACCTGCACACTGAGGTGTCTAGGTCCTGGAGAAAGCCCTTTCTCCAAAAAAGACCGGGGTGCCGGGGCAAAACGGCGCTTTAGCTCTGGGGTTTCAGCACCTAAGCAAGACCTGAGGGATGTGCTAATGGCTAAGAAATCCCAGAGCACGAAGAATATCTGATCCGGTCAGACCAGGATTTCTGAGAGCAAGCCCTCGAGGAGTGGAGTTGTTTTTGCCCCAGCAAGACATGGCACCAACTTCTCTTCTCTGCTCTCCCCGCACTCCTCTGCCCAGGCCCATTTTAGATTTCAGGCAACTGAACCACTCAGTCAGTCAGCTGAAGTTCAGGATGCTTACACTGAAACAAGTTGTGCTCCAAATCAGGTCTGGTTTGTCACAATAGATCTGAAAGATGCGTATTTTCACATATCCATCCATCGTTCTCACAGGAAGTTCCTGAGGTTTGCCTTCCGGGGCGAAGCTTACCAATATCGGCTCCTTCCCTTCAGTCAGGCACTCTCACCCCGTACGTTTATGAAGGAAAGGAAAAAAAAAAAAGGAAAGGACGTGACATGTGGCCAGGTATGGTTTCCCATACAAGGAATTTGTGCTCTGCATTTAACCCAT
>JAUCMU010000341.1:0-13565 GCA_032275025.1 Enteromius treurensis
TAGCCTCTTCCATTTTCTGACAATTGCTCCAACAGTTGTTCTTTTTTCACCAAGCTGCTTGGCAATTGCCCCGTAGCTCTTTTCAGCTTTGTGAAGGTCTACAGCTTTGTCTCTTGTGTCTTTTGACAGCTCTTTGGTTTTGTCCATGTGTCTACTTAGACTTTGGCTGATTGTGGGGTGCACGGGTGTCTTTATGACAGCTAACGAGCTCAAACAGGTGCTACTAATGTAGAATCATGAGCAGAGTGAAGCTGGACTATTTAAAAGCAAAATAACAGGTCTTTGATGGTCAGAAATCTGGCTGATAAGCAAGTGAACAAATACGTATTTGACACAGTAATTCACAAATAAATTGTTAAAAAACATACAATGTGATTTCCGGATTTTTCTTTTTAGATTCTGTCTCTCACAGTGGAAATGCACCTGTGCTGAAAATTGTAGACCATTCCATGATTTCTAAGTAAGAGAACTTGCCAAATCACAAGCTGATCAAATACTTATTGACCTCACTGTAAATATCAAAATAAACATCTATTTTCATGCTGCCAAAATTACTGGTAAACTTTTAAAATCAGCCATTTATTTGATTATTGGCAATTACACTAAACTAATTAACAGTTTATTATTATCTGACAGAATATAAATAGTTACTAGTTCTGGGTAGTCTGAAGGAGTGGATAATATATCACGGATCTGCCCCCTTCTGATGAAAACACGTGTCCTAGTTGTCATTGATCGGTTCTCTAAATTCTGTTGACTTCTACCCCTCAAGGGTTTGCTCACAGCCTTCAAGACTGTTACTCGCCTCTTCGACCATGTGTTTCGTCCATTTGGTCTGCCCAAGGTCATAGTGTTAGATAGAGGGCCCCAGTTCATCTCTCGGGTATGGAAGGCCTTTCTAAAACTCCTACTGTAGGTTTTGACAGAAAGCCTCATGTCTGGATACCACCCACAAGACAACAGCCAGACCAAGGTAGTTTTTTTCTTTATCTTGGAGACGTTGCCACAGTTCTTCTGGATTGAGTCTGTTTCAGTTTGTTCTGTTACTTCATGTGATTCCAGACAGATGATGATGGATGATGATCAGATCAGATCTCTGTGTGGAGCACTGCTGTTGTCAGATTCCTTGTGCAGACAATAATCTCAATGCATTATTACAATTATTGACAAAAATAATGTTTGGAAATGTAAACTGATATTTCCATCTGACACGCTACCGCAAAAGATAGAAATAACCGACTTAAATACTTAATATATAAAATAATATATAAAACATATATATATAAATTAATATATAAAATATTGAGCAGCACAACTATTCTCAGCTTTGGAATTAATAAGAAATGGTATATATATATATATATATATATATATATATATATATATATTACAATTATTTCTGATGGATTTTGTGACACAACTTTAAATTCTAATAATATTTCCCAATAATACCGTTTTAATATAAATTTCTTTCAGCCTTAAGAAATTATTTTATAAGTATCACCAAGAGATCCTACTCTGTTATCATCATGAGATACATAGTGTAACGCAAATAAGCAGTCTGATGTAAGTATGGTCCAGCTGCAATAATATACTTAGACCCAGTAAAAGCTTTGAGATCATCAAGAATTATAATGAATAAAATGTATTTACTTATCTTTAGCTGCTCATTTGTAGCACAAAAATCAGTCCTGTTCCTAGTCTATAACAAACGGCAGAATGTTTAAGAAGCCACAAACACCATGATAACAGCCTGCATGTAGTGAAATGTGAAAGGAAAAGATGTAAGCAGTGAATTATTTTATTGTGCACACTGTGTGTAATGGCTTTCTGCGTCCAAATCACATAAGCAGAAGACAATCTTCACCAAGGTCAAGTGTAGATCATTTTCCAAAGCGAGAAATCTCATCTCAGATTAGAAGCGTTCACCTCAGAGTGAGATATACACATCGCAGGAATGACATCCAGAAACACATTTGCCTTTTTACTTCAATCATTTCGATTGTTTTGAGGTTATGCTGCCAGCAAAGCTGAAGAAGATCTAAAACGCTGTTTCTCAAAATTGCCGTGCGCCTCCCAGGTGTCAGTATAATAGCAGGGATAATTCTATAGGGAACAGGGTACTAAGCAGAGCACTGTTTTCACGGTGTGATTTACACAAGACAATGACTCAGATACTCGGGTCTGTTAGATAAGAATGAGGCGATGTTCTTCACCACAACAGTAAAAACCTCCTACTCATATATTACGGTAAAACCGTGGAAGAGGGCCAAGAGAAAGCGTCTAAGGCCAAGAAAGCTGTCCTGTCAGAAGGTGTGATAGCTAACAGGCACTGCTGAACATCACAGAGGATTTTCACACATTCTCCGGCACATTCTGCAGGTGGTAAAGGGATAGTTCAGGGAAAGCAGTACAGATTCAGTAACGGTAACATAAGTAAGTGTGTGTTTGTGTATGACAGTGTAACTGTGGCAAGCAAATGGAGAAAAAGACAGAAATGACTAGATGTTTTAGTGTGTGTGTGTGTGTTTTGTGTGTGTGTGTGTGTGTGTGTGTGTGTGTGTGTGTGTGGCAGAGAGACAGCTCCACCCAGTGGCTGTCACAGTCAAGAAAACATTAAAGCAGCCTAGGGCCCTCAGGCTTCAGTCACACCGTAAATAAATCTGTTCATTGGTCATTGTGTAAGTGATGAAATCTGATCTATTCGGCCAGTGTAGAAAATATATCTGATAGGTCTGCTAGTTATGACTTGAATGAATTACTCACCTTCCTTTCATGCAACCAAAAACAGATGTGCTTTCTTTAATGGAACACAAAAGAAAAAGAATAAGGAATTAAATGAATTCGGAAGTAACTGAAACTTCAGCAAGCTTCATCAAAAAAACACGATGATAGAAGCATTACAGTGTTCAATGTCTACAAATGTATGTAGCAGTGTACTGTATAGTGTAATGCATATTATTTTATTATATAACATGACTGCATTATATTCCAGCCTTTTTGTGTTCTAAGGAAGAAAGAAGTCATGCAGGTGGAAAAAGAAGGGTGAATAATGAACTCATTTTCATTGAATATGTAAATGATAATCATGTCTGTTTATGTATATTGTTACATTTCCATATAAAGGCACCTTAGACAAGATACATATCTGAAATATTTACTTTTTACTGTACACATCCATAGATTTGCTGCATAGACATCAAACAGCTAAACAGATTTTAGTCAAAACATCAAAGTTTTTTATATAAGTAATCAAGGCACAGGCCTCTTCTACACAAACTGACAAAAAGACAACAGCAGGCCACTGTTTCATGGCCACAAACATTCATTCCATGCTTTTTACACATAAGGATAAACAGTAAAGGATGCTCACAAATAGCATTCATTGTTAAACTGTTGCAAGGTGCCATTTTTGAAAAGATAAGAAATATACAGTATGTATAGACATGGGTGATACTGCCTCCTTTATCTTTTCTATGTCCACATTTATATCCAAAGTAACTCTGGTGTAAAACAAATAAATAAACGAATAAATAAAAATCACAACATCTAAAAATTAAGCACATTTAAGGAATTTCAAATGTATGGTCCATCATCTTACTGTTAAAATTTTTTTTATTTTATTTTTTTTTATTAATAAATATATATGTATATATAATTTTTTAGTTCCTTTTGCTTACTTAGTTTAAAAATTGCATTGTGGTCAAATATGAACTATTATATTATGTGTTTAAATTCCATGCAAAAAAAATTCAAATATGTTTAAAAATGGTAAACCTCTTTGTATCAACATAAAATAATTGTTATAAAATGATTCAGAAAAACAAAAAAATATGTATTCATGAAAGAAAGAAAAAACAACAACATAGGCTCATTGGAAATGCGTTCCTCTTCATACATTTCTGCAAAACTGAACTTCAACTTACCAGTTAAAAAATAAACACTAGAGGCAGTAAAACTCCACAACTTTTAATCATTTTCAAACAAAAGTATGATTTACAGGTGCATTTTTGATTAATAAAGGCTAATTTTCACACAGTTAGTTGCCGAATGTTATGTTATGTACATTTTTAACATCCTGCAAGATTTGAAAACTGATACTTTGAACGTTGTCATCAAATATAGAGCTTCAAATCGTACGTATGAGTTTTCGAGTTCAGTTACTCTGTTGATACTCACTTGATTTAAAGCCCCGGTTTGAATCCCGTGTAAAACGGTTCGACAAAACAGCTCAAATCAATGCATGATTGCATCAGCGAATACGCTTTTAAATTACTTTTGCACTAAAAGTGCACTATCAGCGTTTAGGGTTGAGTTTGGTCAATGTCAATGTATGCCTGTATACACTGGTATAAAAATTGCACAAGCACTTCTTTTGAGCAAAGAGCCCGACACGTAACATCTTTATGATAAACCCATTTACTGAATGCGCCCAAGCTTATCTCAGGGGTAAAATTATTCCTACACAGATATAAGTGTTCAGATAAAAAAGGACAGAAACTACAGAATGCCATTAATCATCTTCCAAATAATACAGGTGATTCCAGGGGAAAAAAAAAAAACATTCAGTACATGTTCTCAAACTGACAACATGAATGAAGGGGTCAGACTGAAGCACTGTGTGTTCCAGAATACTCTCACATTCTTTATCATATTGCAAATGATGTACAGTAGCCTGGGTGCACAAATATATATCCCAAAATACCAAGAAAGGCAAAGATGCACATTAATTCTGGAAAAAGTGCATAAAAACATATGGGCACAACTGAGTAGGATAAACGTTTTAACCACATAAACTATGCTGAAAACACATTATCTGAGATGTTGTTATGGTCATTCTAAGTGTGTCTGTTATCCCAAACAGCAGCATCCACCTACGAAAGCAATGACTGCTTTTATTGTGTTACGTCTGCTCTAATTTATCATTTATGAAAATTATTATATTCATTGACTTCTCCTACTGTAGTTCTCTTAGAGATTTTTAGTTCCAGTTTATCAGGACGTGATGATTATCTTCTCTTTGACTCAATGGATGGAAACAGTGCTTCAATTTCCAAATGTTTTATGTGTTATTCCAGTTTTGCACAATAAAAATGACACTGTAAGGTCACTCAAAAAATTAAATCTATGGATCAATCCCCATTCAGTCTTTAACTGTTTCGGAGAAATGCAACCACCACAGTCATTTTTGTCATTGTGTGTTCCATTGAGGAAAAATACATCTATTATGGGTAAAGTGTTCCTTTAAATTCATAGTGTATAAGACATCGGCATAGATTCTGCCTTCACCCAAAGTTCTGCCACAGCTTTACTAATAAATTAAATTACTACTTCTGCATGAAACCATATCAGTTATATCTGAATAAAGCAACGTATCTACAGTAATATGAATATTGAGGGGAGTATTGTCTCATCTAGTAAGAACAGGCTAGAAATTGTGGTTTATAAGTAAAAAAAAATATACAGTGGTACTTGAAAAAAATAATAATAATGTCTGCTGCTGATACTGTGAATAGCAGCCTAGTTAGCTCTGAGAATACTGATATTATTCAAGCGGTCCATCTCTTCGCCCTTGCAGCTATGATTTGGTCTGATCTGAATGTGCTTATTATAAAGCAGGTGGGTGGCAGGCAATTTTTTTTTTATTAAAGCTAACAGAACAGAACTTTTTCTTTCCTTTTTGTTATATAAAAAATCTGATTAAAAGTGGAAATTATTCACAATCTTTACGTCATTTATTTTAGTTGCTTTTAAAATGACTTCAAACGGCGCCAGAACAAAAATGTAAAGTAAAAATTATTAGCCCAATCCTTCTGCCGACATTTTCTTCCTTCTTGTTTTCCTACAAATACATGATTCTGAATGTGAAGAAATGAACTTGGCTGATTATATACAGTTAAACTTATAAATGAACCACAGAGTTTGGATCCAGCGACAGGTGGCCCGCAGATTCATCGGCATTCCCTTCCCTCACAATTGTTGCCTGAATTATTTAGCAGAATCAGTCAGACTGGATGAGCCAGGATTAAATATGTAAATAAATGTTATACACCAGCGTCCCACAGGTGGATCATCCCGGCAGGGATTGTCACACAGCTCCAGATGGCCAGACCGCTATACCATCCCCGTTGTCATTTTCCGTGTAACTCTGCTCAGCGATGCTGGTTGATCTTTGTCCACAGTAGCATGTTATGACACCTGTTGAGATTATCACGAATATGCTTCGGATAGCTAATCTGCCACCATGGCTGCCCTCCACTGAGCTTTGAGTCATTGCCAAATAAACACAAAGTAAAATTGGCTGGAAATACGACAATCAATTTCATATCAGTCTTTTTTTTTTTTTTTTTAGTTATAAACATTTTGGTATTGATTAAAGAATGAGGTCAGGTTGCAGTAATATCATTGTACCCAAAATTACACAAAGAGGGTTTTAAATTTTATTCGAGAGTGGCATTTGACATTATCATGCACTTTTTCTACTTGTACTGCCACCGTTAAGGTCTTAGCATAGATGAGCATTTGGCAAACCCATAGATATAGGGGCTCTAGGCCATGAAATTAAGAGGATCAAAAAATTCATGAAAACGTTTTTATAGCTATTGTTAAATGTACTTTTACTCTTCCACTTGTCCCGTTGTGGGAGAATTCAAACATGTGGATTAGATAGTAATTGTAATGGGTTTTGTGTGCGTTTGACATGTTTGAAGTGTCAGCTATTAAGTAACTGAACACAAGTGGGCGGGACCAATGGTGTGATGATGTGTAACTATTGGCTCGCTCTAGAGGCAGTCATATGCAAAAGTATTTGACCTTATTGCTGTTTGGTTAAATAAATGCTCTGTTTATAATGATGATTATGGTACAAACACCTCTTATATACCAAAGCAAATTTGGTTTACACTTTCTTACATAGTCCACTCTACTTACAGTACTCTAAGTAACTAATTCTCATTATTTTGCAATTGCATGTCTACTAACTCAGTAGAATAAGTTAACATGCACTCCCCTCCAAAAGTTTTACTCTGTTCCTCAGTCCGTATCCAGATCAGATGGTGTACCAGCACAAAGAGATGATGTTCATCAGAACACCTAGATGAGATCCGTGGACAGATCACCGGATCCAGATGCACACACACTATAAGTCTTTACACGATCTGAACTGGAAATTAGGTGCTGGGCGTCCGGCCAGAGGAAAACTGGACCCAACTAAGCCTGGTTCTCACAAGGTTTTTTTCCCCATTCTCTCATGGATGGGGTTTTGGTTCCTTGCCGCTGTCGCCTCTGGCTTGCTTAGTTGGGGACACCTGATTTCTAGTGATTACCGTCGTCTTGACTACAGAGACTACAGAGTCTCTGCATTTGATAAATAAAGTTTAATCTCATCATTATACATTACCATGACTCTATTTTCCTACTTGATAATGTCCAGTGCTTTGTTACAATCTGTATTGTTAAAAGCGCTATGTAAATAAAAGTGAGCCACCTTGAAATGTCTTCATCAGACATCTGACAGAGCTTAACTACTTCACACATGGAAACACTAAAAACTCTACAAACATCTATATAATGAAGCCTTAACATGGATTGCTACTCTAAATTCGGAAGAGAAGAATGAATATACATTTTAATTTGTTTTGAGATGCCCTGTGATTGAATAATCTAATCACGTCTGCTGGCAGTTCCTTCATGCAAGCAGTTTTTAGATCGAATGTTTTCCAGCAAACATTTAAACACACATTACATTATAATTTGCACACATCAGTAGTCAGAAAGCGAGAGAAACGGAGAGAGAACCAAAAAATGAACAAGATTACCCCTCCATTTATTCCTATTCCAATTTATTTATTCCTCCACGTTCTTTTTTTACAGATACAGAACCGTGTGATTTGAAAAATTTCCCGCATCTTTGAACATCCTCACCTCTCCGATAATAGAATGCATGAATCTTCCTCTGAGTGGAGTTACTAAACAACAACAACAACAGAAAAGCAGTTGATGTATTTATCGTAGTCTCTCCACTGCAGTATCACTTAGATTGTGTTTTGTATGCGCACAGACACACACCAAAGAGGAAGAAAATCCGAGTCACGATCCATGACTATATCCTAAGTCTTTAGGTGGATGTCAAGGCCTCCTCGTGTGAATAAGAAGTTAGCGGGAATTAGTAATGGAAACAGATAATACATGTGGTTGTGTGAAGATATTAAAGTACCATCGTCAGAGCTGCTATCTGGTATAAACCATGACGTGTAGAGACCCCGCTGACACACACCATACGCATAACGCCTCATGTTCAATGCGAGCTGCACATGCTTCCAAATCGGAATCTCATGGAATGGTGGATATGCTCGATATGACAGAAGAGTACGGTCACAGACCCCTCTACCACCTGCTCATGTTCACCTTCATGACAAGAATATCAAATATATATATATATATATATACATATATGTATAAAGGCTTGCTGCATTTTGACATGACAAGTACACCACGGACAACTTGAAAAAAGCCCTCAGCTGCTTCAGTCATTGTAAATTGAAATGCCGAGTTAGACTGCAGCAGCAGCAGAGTGCAAAATGACATTTCAGCCATCTAGAGACTTTCTGCAATGTAAAGATCCTACTGGGAGAGCAAGTGATGGGACACTTTCTCTCCTTGATGCTTGTCTCTTTGTTTCTTTCTTTGTTTGCTTACTAAGGGATAGGCTTGACATTTCAATATAGGCAGACAAAGTGCCTTAGGGGGGAACAGTAACAGATAGGGGGATGAGATATTCTGCTTTATCACAAACTCAGGTGAAATTTCCTGATATTATAGGGTCAATGACAAATAAGAGTCTTCAGAGAAAAATCATTTAAAAATCTAGCATTAAATGTAGGTTTTCTGTTTAAATTTTATTATTTCAAAAATGTTACGTGGATTTGAAACGTTGTCATTAATTAAATTTAAAAAAATATATTTTTCGGGGGGTTTTTTGTATATTCAGGAAAGAGGTCACACCATGGTTTACATTTATTCAATCAAACAGAGTAAAAACTATACAATTATTATTAGTAGTATTACTATTATTTCTGCTTTTATATAGTCATACCAACATTTTAAAAATTATTAAACACTTCATGCACTTAACTGCAGCTTTAATTATGTCGAAAAGGGGGAGGGGCTATCATACTCTGAGTATGAACAACAAAATAACCTTTATAGCCAAAATAATGTAATTCATACAGATAATACATATGGTTGAGTTCATAAAGCATAAGTAGTGTACAGTATGCATAGTGTGTATCATTTGGGATGAAGTTATCATGAAATAAAATATAATATAACATATGTGTCACACTTCATCGTGCAGCAAGGAGAACGTAGGGGTAACGGAGTGTGCAAACAACAATCTCTTTAATCTGAAACTCAAGAACACGGGTGACAAGGCAGACGGGTAACATAAATAACGGCCGACAAGGGAGACTCAGGAACACAGGGTAAATATAGATAAGGAAATCACGGGAGAACTGAAAACACCTGGGGAACGAATTAACACAATGAACTAATCGGGGACAGCAACAACCAAATAAGGGCAAAGGCGGACACATGGGGAGAAAAACACAGGACAACAGGTACATCAGTCTGACAATATTTATTTACTGTATACATGTATTTATTTTTTGCAACATTATAAATGCCTTTACCGTCACTTCTGACCAATTTATTGCATCCTTTTATATATAATTTTTTTGCAAATGTTTGTGTCAGACAACACATTTTATGAAATAAACAAAAATGATTAAGTATCTTATGAGCGGTGAGAGGCCATGGAGAATAAAACAGATCTTTAAAAATCTCCTGGTCTAACCTATGTTTCCTGATGCACAGTGTGAGGCAAAACAGAGGCAGCAAGACATCAGTTATTCAACTTAGATTTGACAGGATGCGTTTAGAATGAATGCGGGGGGCCCAAGCTTGACTTGTTACGACTGTTGGGTCACCACGTCCGTCATGGCTGCCCTGGGGTGAGTTAATCGGTTTCTCTACACGCACTGCTGCCTGAGGTGGTGGAGCGGGAAAATACAGCCACCATTTTCTCAACGATTTCACACTTGCTCTGCTTTAGAATACCGGACGGCGTGAGACAATCCATATTTCCTCTATGACTAATTTCAATTATAGCAATCCACACAGACTCTGTGATCTACAGCGCGCAGAGAATAGGTGTTAAATCTGGCATTGTGGCATGTAAAATATCACCCAAGTTCTTGTAATCTTGGCCGTTTACCAACACTGAGCACAAACAGACATGACAAAGGATTTGATTGACACTAGCTGCTAAGAAAACAAATTCTATGGAAGACCGGAAGCTAAATCGGAGGCATTGGCATATCCCACTGAAATCCGTTTTGGTTTTGCAGCCTGAAAAAAAAAAAAAAAAAAAACAGTCTGATGTTTACAAACCAAATCCAAATAGGATTTCAAGTTCTTCTTTGTTTTAATTATTCATTCATTACTTCACTATGTGACCTTCAGTGAATTTATCATTGGTTTTGGATGCATGACATTTTGGGGGGGAAACGAATGCAGTGTGAAAAATCTTCAATATGTGTTAGAATGCTTCTCTGTAAACCATATAATATATGGCTCCTCTTGATGGCTGTCTTTCAAGGCACAGTTTTAAAACCAAGAAAGATGGATAGGAAAACGATAGCACATAGTGTTTGTGTCACAGCCACTATTCAAATTCAGACATTTATGGCCTCATGTCAGTTGGGAAGGCCTGATATGGCCAACAGTAGCAGAAGTTTCTGGACAAGTCTCTCACCGTCTTATCAGGCTTGAGACTGATAAACAGCTCTTGTCAAATTGTTAGTGGTTAGCGTGATTCTAGGTGGCAGATATATTAGCGAGGGAGTCTTGTGCGAGCAGGTTAAGTTGTGTTGTAGTGAGGCTGGTCATCTTGTATGGGACACTGAGGATCAATCTTCTTTATGGAGAAGCAGAACACCCGTTTAACAGGCTTCAGACTGACCCAATTGAGCAGTTGTTGGACAACACGCAAAGATATGCTCTGAGCCATTAATAGGCTTCATATACAGAATAACTGTCAACACCCCCACATATGGATTTTAGTACAATCCAATATTGTTTTAACTGACTTAAATTGAAGCAATGATTCTAAAACTCTCTAAAATTACAGAAATGCAATGAGTTGCATTAGCCAATTAACACCCAGATTTTCCCCAGACATGTTTTGCTGTAAATAGAAGTACTATGATAATATTTTGTAATATTGTTTTTCATAGTTGGAAAAATGTCTACTTTTTTGAGGGTCAGTAAACAGAATATGACTTTCTGTTGTGAGACAGGCATCAATTTTATTAATTGTCTTCTGTAGTGGACATCATACATCATATTTCATGCTGATAAGGCATTTTAGGGAGGCACAAGGACACATGCTGTGAACAGTGTTTATCAGGGTTTGTATGATATATATGGGAAGTTATATGAAAATGTTGCTAAGTTTTTACTCTAATTATTTTTATTGATTTTTTTTTTTTTTTTTTTTTTTTTGCATGTTACCAATAATTGAGTAATAATGCAAATTATAAATACATATTTATTATAATAGGTAAACCCATTTTTGGCAGCTTAAAGACAGCTTATCGTGTAAAATAAATAATTCTCTAACATCTTTCTCATTGTTATTAACCAATTAGATTTGAAGAACCAGTTTATAGTTTTGGCAAACAGTGTTTGATGCGTGTACATCAGTATCTATCTACTATATAGTGGCTGTGACACAAACACTATGTGCTATCGTTTTCCTATCCATTTTTCTTGGTTTTAAAACTGTGCCTTGAAATACAGCCATCAAGAGGAGCCATATATTATATGGTTTACAGAGAAGCATTCTAACACATATTGAAGATTTTTTACACTGCATTTGTTTTTTCCCCAAAATGTCATGCATCCAAAACCAATGATAAATTCACTGAAGGTCACATAGTGAAGTAATGAATGAATAATTAAAACAAAGAAGTACTTGAAATCCTATTTGGATTTGGTTTGTAAACATCAGACTGGTTTTGTTGGGGGTTTTTTTCAGGCTGCAAAACCTAAACGGATTTTAGTGAGATATGCCAATGCCTCAGATTTAGCTTCCGGTCTTCCATAGTATTTGTTTTCTTAGCAGCTTGTGTCAGTCATCAAATCCTTTGTCATGTCTGTTTACGCTCAATGTTGGTAAACGGCCAAGATTACAAGAACTTGGGTGATATTTTACATGCCATAATGCCGGATTAAACACCTATTCTCTGTGCGCTGTAGATCACAGAGTCTGTGTGGATTGCTATAATTAAAATTAGTCATAGAGGCAATATTGTCACACGCTGTCCGGTATTCTAAAGCAGAGCAAAGTGTGAAATCGTTGAGTAATCTAATTTATCATTAAATCATAGGCATTACTCATGGGTCAGTTTAGTTTTAGGCATAGGGATATTGTCAAAACAATTTTTTTTTTTTTTTTAAATGTTGTTCCAGAATCAACAAAATATTTTGACCTAGGATCACATTGAACTCAGCTTGGCCAGAATTATATTGGCACCCTTAAAGTCACTTTCAAGTCAAGTCAAGTCACTTTTATTTATATAGCGCTTTTAACAATACAGATTGTAGCAAAGCTTTATCAAATTTATCAAATGCAGAGAGTCTCTGTAGTCAAGATGACGATAAGGAAAGGAAAGGAAGTGACATGTGGACCGGTATGGTTTCCCATACTAGGAATTTGTGCTCTGCATTTAACCCATCCAAG
Source organism: Enteromius treurensis (assembly GCA_032275025.1). Taxonomy (NCBI): domain Eukaryota; kingdom Metazoa; phylum Chordata; class Actinopteri; order Cypriniformes; family Cyprinidae; genus Enteromius; species Enteromius treurensis. The sequence goes on from JAUCMU010000341.1 coordinate 12,803, forward strand.
TGTACACACACACAGCAGTGAGAACTGAACAACCACGCACACACACCGTGAACACACACCTGGAGCAGTGGGCAGCCAGTGCTGCAGTGCCCAGGGAGCAGTTGGGGGAACCCTTGCTCAAGGGTCTCACCTCAGTTGTGGAATTGAAGGTGGAGAGAGCGCTGGTTATTCACTCCCCCTCACAATCCCTGCTGGACCTGGGACTCGAACCCACAACCTTTGTGTTACAAGTCCAACTCCCTATCCATTAGGCCCTGACTGCCCCTAATAATCACTAGAACTCAGTTGTCCCCAACTAAGCAAGCCAGAGGCGACTGCGGCAAGGAACCAAAACTCCATCCATGAGAATGGGGAAAAATACCTTGGGAGAACCAGGTATTAGTTGGGTCCAGTTTTCCTATGGCCGGACGCCCAGCACCTAATTTCCAGTTCAATTTTAAAAACATGTTAAAAAGGATCAAAGAGGACTGTGAAAATTAATATGTATTGTGTATCCTTCTGATCTTTTATTTTTAAAAAGCAAATAAAAAAATTACACTCTAAAAATAACTAGTGGTGGGCCGTTATCGACGTTAACGTGCTGCGTGAACACGAGACTCTTCTTGCGCGATAAAAAAAAATATATCACTGTTAATCTCTTCACAAAGTTGGGTTGGAGTCTATACTACAAGCTATGGTGACTTTCGCCTTTAGCGCGGATGTATAGCCGAATTACACTGTAGCCTTATTCGGACGGGACTAGTTTTCTAAACTACTGTACGTG
>JAUCMU010000342.1:0-13552 GCA_032275025.1 Enteromius treurensis
ATGATGAGGTGCCAGCTGTGATTAATCAACCGCGCTCCTACTCGAAATAGTTTATTTGCAAAAACTTCACTTATTATTTTTTATGAGGTCAAAGGTCAAGGTAATAAATCTTTTTGTCACTACCTCCCGGATATTAACTACTGTTCACTGTCCGTTGTAGGGTCTTGCGGTCAGCAGCACTGCAGTTCCCGTATCAGACAGTGATGCAGCTGGTCAGTACACTCTCAATGGTTCCCCTGTAGAATGTGGTAAGGATGGGTGGAGGGAGACTTGCCCTTTTCAGCCGGTGGAGAAAGTGTAGGCGCTGTTGTGCCTTCTTGGAGAGTGACTTGGTGTTGGTGGTCCAGGTGAGATCCTCCGTGATGTGCACCCCCAGAAATTTAGTGCTGCTGACTCTCTCCGCAGCCGAGCTGTCGATGGTCTGTGGGGGGTGGTCAGCAGAGTTCCTCCTGAAGTCCATCACAACCTCCTTTGTCTTACTCACATTGAGGGACAGGTTGTTTGCACCACACCATTCAACCAGCTGTGCCACTTCCTCTCTGTAGTGTGTTTCATCGTTGTTGCTGATGAGACCTACCACCGTTGTTTCATCAGCAAACTTGATGATGTGGTTGGAGCTGAACTTGGCAGTGCAGTCGTGGGTCAGCAGCGTAAAGAGCAGCGGGCTGAGCACAAAGCCCTGTGGGACACCTGTGCTCAGTGTGGTAGTGCTCGAGGTGTTGTGGCCGACACGGACTGATTGAGGTCTTCCAGTTAAAAACTCCAAGATCCAGTTGCCAAGCGAGGTGTTAAGGCCCAGAAGGTTTAGTTTGTTGATGATGAGCTGTTGTGGGATTATTGTATTGAATGCTGAGCTGAAGTCAATGAACAGCATTCTAAAATAAGAGTCTTTGTTTTCTAAGAAACTTCAAATTTTGAATATAAAGCAAAAAAAAGTCTTTTTTTTAGTTACATCACCCAATTCTAATGGGAAGGTTTTATCTTGAAGTAAATAATTTATTTGTGTTCATATGGTAGTTATTAGCATGTTCTCGGTGATGGAGTGTCGTTTTGAGCTCGTTCTTCGTCTGACATCAGCGCTGTCAAACATCGAGCAGATCTTCTCCATCAATAACTCTGGCTGCTCTTCTCTGAGAACAAACAGTTCAGCTTTAATCGACTCAATCAGATTGAAATACATCAAATCCAATTGTGTCCAGTTCTCATCCGCACGCTCCCTCAGATCTCTTCTGAAGGCCGCTTCGAGACACGCCATCATTATCAGATTGGACTCGAGTATGAATGATGTGGAATCTGTGATGTTTATGGATGATTTCATTCTTCATAACGAGTTAATCTGAAGGATTTCCACTGAGCTCATGACAAACACGAAAACCAAGGCGCTGGGCGACGCTTCGTGCCAAAACATATTGATCAAACACAAGCGTCTTTCAGGAATAATCTGATCTGAACAAATTGTACTGTTTATGCTGTACTCTGGATCAAATAAATGCAGGTTTGATGAGCAGAAGAAACTTATTCAAAAACACATAAATAAATCCTACTGTCCTCCAAAACTTTTGACCGTTAGGGTATAAACCATTTTAGTTGCATTTCCATGAAAAGTGTATTTTTTGTGACGGATCTGATGATGACTCTGTATGTATTTTACAATGTTTTCCAGGATCGTAATCTTCTGGTGGTGTCCAGTCTCCGGCCGGCCACCTTCTACAGGTTAGAGGTTCAGGTGATCACTGCGGCAGGAGAAGGACCAGTGATGAAGAAGATCTTCCAGACGCCCGACCGACCGCCGCTTCAGCAAAGTGAGCAAAACGTGATTCTGCAGATGAAACCACGAGGGCTTTTGCTTTGTAGCTTTTAGGTCAAAAGTAAAAGTAGTCAGAATATATTACCTATAATAAGTAATCTAAATTACATTATTGGCTACAATTTACATCACGCAATTGGTAATCGGTAACGGACTACAGTTTGTAAGTAATTAACCCAGCATTGATTATAACTGTATATTAATCTCCATGTGAACTGCTGAATTCGTACGGATTTTACAAGGTGGCTAATTCATACAAATCCGTACAACATCAATTTTCGCTAAATCGTACATAGTTGCCAGTTCGTAAGAATTTACGTACGTCACTGCAGTTTAGACAAATCGTACAAAAGGAAAGAGTGAGGTTGTACCAATTTGTCACCTCGTAAAATGACGTGCAGATTGGTTGTGAGATTGTGTTGGTGAATCCTGACCAGAAAAACAGATTAGATAAATTTTTAAAATTTTTTTTTATTTAATTTTTTACTTTTGTGTTTTGATGGTGGCTTTGTTTCGAGTTTTGTTCTATTTTATATATTGGTGTTTTGAAGACGGACTGTTTTTGTTTTATTTAATTTGCTGTATTTTGAAATGTATTATCATCGTATCAGTTAACACCAGAACTTTAGGAGAACGACCTAATTTCCAGGTGATCTGGAGCTTTACGACCACAAAATCAGTTTAGAATGTCGCTCAAAAACATTCTCAAAAAAAAAAAAAAGAACAAATATATATTTCATACGCATTCTTCACATTAATGGTTTCATGCGTTTTTGTCATTTGCAGAAGCTCGTCTTCATCATCGTCATCAGAAGTCTTCAGCTTAGAAACACTGAAGAGGCCAGAAGACTCGACACAGCGTGCAGCTAGTCAGCGTCTGCTCACCCTCGCTCTCTCTCAAGCTCTGCGGTTTTCATTGCAACAACTTTGATTATGAAATAACCCTGAACTCTCGAGCAGCAGCAATGTTTCATGTGTGAATTACACCATTTCAGAAAGTCAACGGGTGAGGTCAATTTTGACATTTTGGTGGTACTATATGAAATCGAGTTATATTTTACTGGAAGAATGGTTGAATCCGCCGTGGAGAAACTGCAGTTTATCAGTTTGATATCAAAGAACATTCAGCATTAACAGAGCAAAGGCTGATGTCAAACCTTCATTATTTTGTCATTGCAAAAATCATATGCTGTTCATTTCTGAAGAATCTTAATGCAGCTCTTTTCCATTTAGCATTTCCCAAAAGCATCATAAGCCTAATTAGATTACAGAGTTCATTGGTGCCAATGTTTTTTGATGGTCTCCTTAAGCTTATGATGTCTTTTGAGAAATGCTGAGCTCATAACTCAAAACAAAACAAGCGTGATTGAATCATTTCATTTTGGGTTGAACTGTTCTTTTGATTGGGCATAAACGATCCATTCAGTTGTCGCCTCTTATTAATATGTTAGTAATATTTCATTAAAGATTAACAGAGAGTGTTTTGTTTATTAATTATTACATACGCGTGTTTTCTGATGAAGTGATGTAAACTGTTTATGTTCTTGACTGTAGAGATACTTGTTGTGGCAGTCAGTGAATGTTGATGTTGATATTTATTTATGTGTGTATTGCAACGCTTAATTCGTATGTGAGTGTGTGTATTTTTTCCATGTATTAGCAAGGCATTGTTTTTTTTTTAAGACAACTTCTTGTAAAGACATAATGTAAAAAAGTAAATTGTACATATAGTCATATCTCCTGTTATTTCCCCCGGATAGAACCTGTACATACTTTTAAATAATAAAATAATCCCTCTACTCCTTCATCTGTAGTCCTGTGTCTGCTATTAGAGGAAATTGTTCATCTGAACATTATAAAAGCAATCAACATAAAAAAAGAGAAATACTTAATTTAACTATTAACCCCCTTAAAAATGATGTGAAAAAATTCTCGAAATATTAACTTTATAGCCAAAAGGTTAGGCTCATTTCAAGCGTTTCATTCAACACGTCGCAATCACATTTTACTAATCATATATAGAGTAATTCTGACTTAAACATAGCGTACATTGTGTTAGCACTGGCGATTTTATTCAATAACTTACATGTGAGGTAAAAGAGCGGAAATTGTCATTGAAGCACGTGACCTGCTGCTTCCGCCATTGCAGATATGGAGCGCGGGCGGGGTCAAAACTCTTCAAAATGAAAGCGTGAAATTTTTACGCGTCAACACGGACAATTTGTACGCGTTGATGCGGCAATTTAGAAAGTGTTTCTTTTATACGTATAGACACACACATTTTGGCCGCATTGACGTTTCAGTTTTTTATGGATCGCCATGAAGGTCAAAAACACTTCGAAAACTTTGGGTGAGTTTACATTTGATGTTCAGGTAAGTTTGGTTTACTTTATGGTGGATTTATGTTGGTGGACTTAAAATTGAAAAGTGTGTATTGACTTCTTTCCATAGTTGAAACAACAAACTTCTGATGTTTATGTTTATTTCGTTCTATAACTGGTACGGATGGATACCGAAACTCTGTACTTAATCGGTACCGGTGCTAAATGATAACAGAGTGAAGTATCGATAAGCTCTGACGTTAAAGGCTCTGCTATCAGTAATGCAGAAAAATATATACATTTCCTATTTACTGCTAAATAATCGTTACCTAGCATATTTTAACCTTTTCTGATTTGCGATAATATTAAAGACATTTGCCTGCACTTGTTATTGTCAATCTCCCGCACAAAATGTCCATCTGTTTCGCAGTACACAGATCTCACGCTTAATAGAGTGACGATGGCGGAGAGAACCGAACGATCTAAAGCAGCTGATTGTTTAGCTGTATTTAGCAACCTTTTCGGTTAAAGCTGCAGTTAAATGGTTAAAAACTGTTAGTCTTCTTACACTCTACCTGCATGCCCCGACTCTAACCACTGTCCATTCTTTTACAGGAAAATAGTTCTTACTTTATTTGTTTTACAATCATGTGTAATATTTGCTCAGACATTGTTGTTTGTTAGGCTACAGATTATTACTTTACTTTGAAAAAGAAAAAAAATTAAGTGTTGTTAATTCTGTTCTCATTTAGTTTTTTATTATTACATTTTTTTATATTAAAAGCACAACAAGAAGTGGTAGCTACTGAGAAAAGTGGTAATACCGTTAAAACCTTAAAGAGACCCATATATACATAGTGCACTGATCGTCTTGAACAGCTTACTATGTGTTTTTCTCCATGTCTTCTCGGAGGTAGTGGTAATGAAAAGGGGTGGGTCTTATACTATCTGCTTTGTGAAATGATTCACTTTTTCAAAGCTCATAAAACTCCACATGCTTTTATGTAGTGAAGGCTTCACAAAGCAGTGCTTCTAAAGCCCCCATCACTAGTTTGAAAGACATTATTCACAAAGCGTTACGAGGCAGTGTTTTGTGAGTGTGCATCTCCAGAATCTCTGCTTCAGTGTTACAGTATTTGAGCGCTGAAGGCTGGGGGAGTCCTGAATGCCAGTGTTAGCTGTGCTTCTCCTTTTTGAAAATGTTGGCAGGCCTTTTTACACCAGAAACGAGGCTGAAGTGCAGTTATTTCAGTCCATTATCCAGTGACCTTCTGTCCCTGTTCTCTTCACCCATCAGTGATGTTCTTTCACTTTGTTTATGTACAGGTCTATTATGTCACAATCGATTAGTTCCTGAGTGTCTATGCGAGTTAATCCTCTTGAGCTCAGCTCTGGTTTCTTTCTCTCAGGGTCAAAACCAGAACCTTCTATTCAGTCCTGCTTTCCAACAAATGCCATGGCGCTCGTCTGAAGCCTTCAAAACGTGTTAAAAGTAACAAAGGGCAGAGACAATTAACAGTATTTTTGTGGATCCTACTTTTAAATTCACTTAAAGAATAGAGAGAAGAAGATACAGAAAATCTAATAATGCATCACTGATCAAGATTCTTTTTTGATCTTTGTCGTCGTTCGGCAGGAGGGTTTGAGGACTGACAGCATCTCACGTGTCTCGTTATGTCTTCTGGACGGGTTCTGGAGATTAACACCGTACTCAGCTGCTCTTTTCTGTTTCTCTGCAGCTCTCACGCGACCTTCACTGTGCGCTTTTCATCTCAGCACATGTGATTTACATTCTGTACTGTGCTGCTTAAGCCTTGCTTGCAGGAAGAGTATTGTATTTTGTTTTGTTTAAGTTTGGTTCTTGTTTGCATTATTTACATTTGTAGAGTTTTGATGTTGGTTTTGTTTGAGGCTTTGTTTGTTTTTGATTCTATTATTCCAAGACGTCTGCATCCCACATCCATCACCACTTTCATTTTTACAGTAGCACTTTAAATGATCTTGTTTGTATTTTTGATCCTATCGTTCCATTAAAATGTCCTTTAAATGTTCTTTGAAGAAACATGAATGGTTCTTCTGTGGCATTGTGGCAATATTGTGAATATTTAAATATTTTGTGTTTTGAATTTAGTTTTTATTTTGTCTTGTTTTATTTATGATCCAATCATTCCAGTACCTCAGCATCCTTTTTTAAAAAAAAATTATTTTAAACCGTCTAAACCATCTTTTAAAAGTTTCTTCAGACTATTAAAATGTACGTCAGTGTTCCCTGAAAGGTTATTTGGAAACCAAAAATGGCTCTTCTCTGTGGCTTCGTTGTGAAAACACCCTTTTTGTGTAGAGGTGGGTTGCCAAATCCTTCAGTTTTCCATTTTGTCCCTTTTCTGTTTTATTAGATATTGCAGGCTGGCAGGAGACCCCGTGACCTCGCTCAGGGCTCCAGGGTGTTTCTGGTTAGACTCTGCAGAGGGAAACTCCACTAACGCACATGAAAGACTGATTCTGCCAAGTCGCTAGGATGTTTCGTCTACATGTAATGAAGAACAGAGAACACATGTGCATGCAAGAAACCCACTGCGTTTTCACCCATGTGTAGGTAGATACACCAACACCAATAAAGACAAGACACCACAAGTGAATAGGGTAAAAAATATAATAGACATCATCCTAATTTCTTAGTAAAACAGCAGTCTTGTTTTTGTTTTACACGTTTTCAAATTGTGCATCACCTTACACTCATTTTTTCACTCATTTTCAGAAGATAAATCTAAACATTGGATAAAGCCAGGTTCAGAATTCTTGTTTGATTTTGTTGACGCATTAGAGTTAAAGGTTTTTACTGAGGGGATTTTGGATTACTCTTTTTATCACTCCATAAATCTGAAAATATTGCCAACAGCCAGAAATAAATTCATTTTTACCATGTTTTTAGGAGTAAAATCTTATGTATGTATATGTATATATATATATATATATATATATATATATATATCAGTGTGAATGAAATATAAATAAAACGTTCAGAATATAGAGTGGAATAAAACCATAAAACTTTATTTATGTTGGTTTTGCTGAAGCTTATTTGAGAAACCAGCTTTTAAAAATATGCATTAATTGTAATTGAATTCTACAGACGCACATAAAGTGCAACAATAAAACCAGGCAAATGAAATATGAACAAACCCCTCAGTAAAAATCTTCAGTACATGGACAAGAACAAAACTGTAAATTGTGGTTTATTTAAGTGCTGCTGAAGTGCATAAAAAAAGAAGAGAAAAGGGCCTCTAAAGAAATGGATTACAGTTGAAATCTAGAGATGCAAATATAAAATGCACTGCATTGCTTTCACTGGAAAAATAAATTGATTTGCATGTTTTCTTTCCACTAGTCTAAAGGAATACAAATATGGAACCATATGACCATAAACCAGAAAATACTGTCGAAAGCCTGAAAAAAATAAAACTTCATATTTTTTCTGGAATAGGTGGATGAGGAAAACCAGGTGAATGAGATATGAACAAACTACACAGTAAAAATCTTAAGAATAAAGAGAGGAATAAAACTGTAAAGTTTGGTGTGTGCGAGTTTTACCAAAGTGGAGAAAAAACTCTTTTGAGACAATATTTCAATTATGTACTGTAACGAAAATCTACAAACAATAAAGATCAATAAAATAAATACTTAGGACGAGACACTGCAGGTGAGTAAGGTAACAAATAACTAATTATTATTGTCTTACTTAACCAGATGATTGATTACATTCACAATTGCAAAGAAAATTTGTATTACAAGTTAAATGTTAAATGTCCTAAAATGTTAATGTTATGCGCTAAATCTAAACACTAGATAATGTCTGTTTCAAAATTCTGTTTGATTAAAACAAAATTAGATTTTCTTTTTCTTTTGACATACTAGACATATGTCTAGTATTTTATCCCCCAGGGGGATAAATATTATATATGATCAAGCATATTATATATGAACAAATCCCTCAGTAAAAACCTTCAGGACATAGACAGGAATAAAAATGTAAAGTATGGTGTGTGTAAGTTCTGCTGAAGTGGAGGAGAAAAACCTTGTTTTGAGGCTTTTAAAAATATGTGCTATAAAAGAAACAATTAACGGTCTTTTGGATGTTTTCTTTCCACTAGTCTAAAAAAACACAATCCAAAAAGCCCAAAATCTCAAATTTGACTGGTGCATTATTTATTCATTTATTTTTTACATTTTTGTAGATGTTTTCTATACACTAGTCTGAAACAACATGTTATGAAAATCCCTGCATGCAAAAAAAAAAAAGAAGAAGAAAAAAACCCTTAATTACTCAGTTTGTCCTTGTTGATTTGTAGGTGATGTGTTTGGTTATCATTCATCTCAGACTGTGCTGGGACTGCAGGTGTTTGAGGAAAGCCACACACACACTGACTAATGACAGACTTTCTCTCAGCGCTCTGTGTGTGTGTGTGTTTAAGGCCGGCCAGAAAGGCGATATTCTCTCAAGTATCGTTAGAGAACTACCAAAGATATACGTTCGCTGAGTAAATGATGAAATTCTCCTAATGACTTTAGCAGCATCACTCATAATGTCATCACCGCAGCGCAGATATTCATCCTCGAGCAGAAACACACATTCCTCCCTGATGTGTCCCCATCAAGTTATGAAATAGTAAGGAACGATCTGTAATTATTTACTCGTGAAAAATACCTTCCTGGCAACACGAAAGCCGGAGACAGACTCCACTGAGCTGTTAGTCAAAGCGTGAAGGGTTTGTGAAACAAATCACAGTCGCTGACAGTAAGAGTCGCTCAGAGATTAACCAGGACTCAGCACAAAAACCACACATATTTCAGAATTGCATTTAAACATTTTAAATTTTTTTCATTTTATTTTTTAATCTGCTAACTGACATATTTCATCATATACTGTGAAGGTTTAGTGACCTGTAGCTGTCAGATATCCAGTGTCCAGAGTTTTTCTTATTTTCTTCTTATTATTAATATTCTTAAATATGGAAGCTTATTTCTGACATAGAGTGAAAATTTCCCCCTCTGAGTTTTCTTCTCATTAATTATTATTCCTTTTTTTTTTTTTTTTTTTTTTTACCTTTTTTAACTCCACATCATAAAAAATGAAATACTGTTAATACCTATCTGTAAATTTGAAAAGAAAAAAAAATCAGATTTTTTTCTGTTTTATAGCTTCTCTAACCAGCTAAACTGTTTTCAGCTGTGCTAACATGATTGCACAAGGGCAAACACACTGTACCATTAGAACACTCTTTACACTTATGTAGATATTGCACCAAAAACCAGACATTTGCAGCTAGAATATTCATTTACAACATTATCAATGTTTAGAGTGTATTCCTGATTAGTTTAAAGTTATCTTCATTGAAAAAAACAAAACAGTTTTTCTTTCAAAAATAAGGAGATTTTGAAGTGACCCTAAACTTTTGAATGTTAGTGTTTATAAATAAATACACTCATGCAATTTATTATAAATTATATGAATATTAATATAGACTTAATACATAATATGTAAATACATGTAAATATCTTCTAAATAAATATTCTATTTTTTGTATGCATTTATACATAGGTAACAAATATACAAAGAATACAACTATATTATGCTGTGGTTTTTTTTGTGTTACACAAACAAGCTTCCATAACGGTGTGTTCACAGGGGGCGTCAGCATCAACGCTTCCCATTGACTTTGAATGGGTGACGTCAAGCGTTGCCGGAAAGAATTGTGGATCCGTCGGCGGCGCCCCCGACAAAAGTGTCAGCCAATCAGGATCACTCTATACAAATACAGTAGCCAGGCGGCAGCTAATCACGTTCATCCTGTATCCGAGTTTTTGTTGTTGAGTTCCTGTCTAATTTCATTGGCTGACGCAGCTATGACCATGACGTCAGTGCCAAACTTCAGCCACGCCTTCCGTCAAGCGTTGACGCTGACGCCCCATGTATTGAAAATTGGTGTACTATAGTTTTTTAAACTTCTTTTCTTTTCTTTTCTTTTTTTTACTGTTTTAAAAAGCAGTAAGCAACTTGAGGCCTTTAGTTACAGTTATTTTTACCGTGGTGAAGATGGTTTCAGACTCCTAGCATGTACTTAAATCCCAGCCTCGAGTGGCTTATTGCTTTAATTAGCACTTTGTTCTTTCTGTGTGACATGTTTTTTTTACTCGGTCACCCAGAAATTCCTCGAGAGGCTCTTGTAGATGGTGACTTAGGCTCTTTGGGGTCATTTGTGGCAAATCAAAACAGCTTAGATTTGATGAACCCTCCAGGGCAGAGGTCAGAGGTCAAAAAGGCCTGCTTGTGTTTGAAGAGCGTCCCCAGAGACACCATTATCTCAAGCTCTTCTGCAGAGGAAAAACATCCTCTCGAATTTATTTAGAAATACTGCAGATATATAAACTTTTCACATACAGGTCATCTGCCTTAAACTCTGCTTTTGAGGGGAAATAAAACAAATACTGTATTACTTAGTAAGGGTCATATTTTAAAGATAAGTTTGAAAATGATTCATTATTTATGTACTTTCATGTTGTTTTAAGTATTATTTTTGGTCTTTTGGTGCAATAAATAATATATACATGTTTCTGCTCTCCATTCAATAAAAGTGTGGAGCCTGGCTCCAAAAATGGCGGAAAACATCTTAAAGTATCATTATACACTTTCTTCTGAAGTCATGTGATGCTTTGTGTGAGAAACCGACACACTGTAAAAATGATGCAGGATTGTTTTCCATTACAAATACATAAAGATACTTAAATTAAGATGCATTTACTTGAAATGCAAAATGACAGATGTCTTGTTTTAATATAAAATGTAATATTGTACTTGTTTTAAGGCAAGACACTTAAAACAAGTCATGCATATGTTATTTTTGGTATTTTGTTTAAACTAGTGGAACGAAAACATACAAAATACACATTTGTGTTCATATTTTTGCACTTTATCTGTTTTTCCCCTTCACTTCAGCACTATATATTACAGTTTATAACTATTCCTATCTAGATTCTGAAAGTTTGACAGAGGAGTTTGTTCATACAGTATATTATACACCTCAAGAACATTTTATTGCTAAAAACATGAAAATGTGATGGTATTTTCTGATTCATGGAGTGATGCAAAGAAAAATCCAAAATCCCTTTCGGAAGAACATTAAACTTATTAAACATATTTAAATATAATATTTCAGAAAGCTTGTAATACATGAGGGCAATTGGGGGTAAACACTTTATTTAGATGTTTTTTTTTTCCCAGAAAACGTTATTTTAAGTCATTTTGCTTCTTAAGTAAATGAATCGTTATTTTAAGACATGATTCACTGATAATCTGAAATTTCTGTTTCTGTTATCAATCATGTGACCTTTCTTTTTTCTTCTGCAGAAGAAAGACAATCTTGCCGTTTTGGAGCGACATTATGAGTAAGTGATTACTGAATATTAATATGTGGTTAAATAATTACATAACAATTTTAAAACAAACGTAAACTCTTTAAAAAGATAGAATAATAGTTTGTTTTTTATGCACAAATATCTAAACATTCTTATGAACAAGACACATTTATCACTTGTTTTCTTGTTCATATCAAGAAGTGATTTTTGCTTAAAACCAGACAAATATTAAAAATAAAAAATAAACCTAAATAAAAGGTTTGGCAGGAATTGTTTCTTGTTTTAAACTAAAACTCACTTCATTTTTATTCCCTTTTTTTTTACAAAAAATGTAACTTAAGACTAAATCCTCTGGTTTCACAGACAAGACTTAAGCCTAGTCCTAGACTAAATGTGAATCTGAGCTGTTTCAACTGAAAGAAACTTACTGATCGTAAAACATGCCGGTGCCTTTGTTTTGTCTTGAGATGCACCGGTAATGGTGTTTTCTAAGACATGTTTATAAAAATGACTTAAATGATTGAACTATGGCCTGATCCGGGCTTAACCTAAGCCCTGTCCAGGCCAATATCTTATGAAATGTTGCTTCTCCAATAAATCTCTATATTTTATCTCTGTTTAAATATTTGTGCTGGAAATGAAGATAAAAGATCCTGATTGTCTTGCAGGGTATTGCGTGATTTCTCGGTTATGATATTCAGGTGCGTTGCGTCCAAATGGCAGTAGAGATGTTAGAAACAATGGAGCGTATCGAGTTGCACAGATGCCGTGTAATCACGGATCTGGACGTTCTTCAGCGTGGGGTCAAAGGTCGTTTTCCCTCGGAGGGTCCTGCTTCTGCTACCAGGAGCCGCTCAGATCTAATCAACTCTGTCATGGAGGCTTTTTTCCATCCGTTCTTTGAATTAGAGAGAACTTAAATAAGACAAGCTGGAGGAATGCTCTGGAAGAAACTCCTGACCCGCGCAGCTTTGAAATCTCTGAACGTTTCAGCATGTGAAGTCTTCTGAATGAAGAAATACGGCGGGGAAATCTCTTAAACCGTGTCAAATCATAACCGTTAATAACAAAACAACAATACGACAAAAACCACTGTCATTATTAGGAGTGATCAAACTAGACTTGATCTTCCATTCACTTCCTTTCATACAAACACAGTGCAGCATATGGACATTTGATTTATTAATCTTTTACTTCATTTACAAAGTTTTGTGAATTTAGAACCGCACAGAAGCTTATTTCCATCACAGAGTAAAAAACATTGTCACATAGTATTGTGTATTGTTATTTATCTCAATGTTTGATTTTTATTTTGAAAACAATGCCCCGAATATCAGTGATGAAATTTAGGAATTTATTTGTTTTATTTCCTATATAAAATTAACCTGGCTTTTACAAACGAATAAAAAATAAACACACACATGTATATGTATATATACAGTGGGTACGGAAAGTATTCAGACCCCCTTAAATTTTTCACTCTCTGCAGCCATTTGCTAAAATCATCAAGTTTTCAATCAATCAAGTTTTTTCCCCCCTCATTAATGTACACACAGCTCCCCATATTGACAGAAAAACACAGAATTGTTGACATTTTAGCAATTTATTAAAAAGGAAAAACTGAAATATCACATGGTCATAAGTATTCAGACCCTTTGCTCAGTATTTAGTAGACATTCTTTTGATCGAATACAGCCATGAGTTTTTTTTTGGGAACGATGCAACAAGTTTTTCACGCCTGGATTTGGGAATCCTCTGCAATTCCTCCTTGCAGATCCTCTCCAGTTTTGTCGGGTTGGATGGGAAACGTTGGTGGACGGCCATTTTTAGGTCTCTCCAGAGATGCTCAATTGGTTTTAAGTCCGGGCTCTGGCTGGGCCGTTCATGAACAGTCACAGAGTTGTTGTGAAGCCACTCCTTGGTTATTTTAGCTATGTGCTTAGGGTCATTGTCTTGTTGGAAGGTAAACCTTCGGCCCAGTCTGAGGTCCTGAGCACTCTGGAGAAGGTTT
>JAUCMU010000343.1:0-13550 GCA_032275025.1 Enteromius treurensis
TGTCCGAAATGTGGGCATTGAATAAGGCTAAGATGAGAAACACCGCTTCGTCTTTAATAACGGGGAGGAGACCGACAGAAACTCAGAGTTTAGAGAATAAAACCTGCTCTCGACCAGGTTAGGTTTACAGAGCAAGTTACCACGGTAACTGCCTTTTTTTAAACGGAAAACCCGGAGTTTCCCTTATCTCAGGGTTAACATACTCTGAGGCTACGTCTACACTAATCCGGATAAATTTGAAAACGGCGTTTTCATCTAAAAACGCTCCGCGTCCGCACTATCGTTTTCAATTCAAGAGTTGATCATCCACGCTGAAATGACTGAAAACACTTACGTTCCTATTATTGCGCATGCGTGAAACATATGACGATTTGATCTGCGTCGTTTCCATCTGCCGTTTATTTACGTGCATTACATCTTCTTTGAAGAAAGGCTATCTGGAGCATGTACGAATTGATATTAATCTTTAATAGGGCTGTCAAAAAATTGAGAGCAAACAAAACAACTGCTGTACAATGCCGTCCGCCATCAGTTGAACTGCTCACACGACTGCATCATATGACTAAAATGCGTCATCGTTTTCGAACGCCTCTGTTTTCACAGTCCACACTGCGATGCGAAAACTGTGTGGACGGAAGGCCAAAACGGAGAGAAAAAGAAATGAAAACGTATTAGTGTGGACATGGCCTAAGTTTTCCCTTAACCTCCTTTCTGAAACAGGCCCCAGGTGTCTTGCATTTTGTTTCAGTTAGTCTGTGTATAAATCCATGCCCCATGTCCTGTATCTATCTTTGTCGGTTGTTAATGTTGATGTATGTTGCGAAGTGTTATGTGTCTCGTTCAGCTCTTGTCCAATAAATGTTTTTTCTTGTGAAATCTTCGCTTCTGAGTATCCATGTCCGCCACTAAAGAGCACTCGTCGGCTTGCACTTTATAATAATTAAAATATAGAAAAAACCTTTATTATTGAAATATAAATATTTTAAATTTGAATATCTTAACTTTCCAGAATTATCTTTTAATATACATTTTACAAACATTTTTTCATTATTTTTTTCTTCTCCCTTTTTTCCTCTTTATTTTATTAATACATTTCTCATACAAGAATACATTTTCTTTACACACACACATATACATATACAATATATATATATATTGTTTTTCTCTAAATGCACAATACTAAATTGAATTCACTTTCCAAATTTGCAAATATAATAATTTTACTGCACAAACGTGTAACTTTGTTTTAGCCTTTTCTAGTAAATCTGCACACATTCATTAAAGTATTATGCAAATAGTAGATACACTATTTACATTTCGTTCTTTAAATTGTTTACTAAAAAGTAAACTTTATAACGTTATTGTTCTATGTTAACATGCTATTACAAATACTTAAGTTTTCAGTTTGTTTTTTTAAATAAATGGTTTTATATATATATATATATATATATATATATATATAGTGTAACTTAACAGTGCAAAATATGTTCTTGTCTTTCAAATAAAAAAAATTACAATTTTCTTTCATATTTACTATTAAAAGTTTAAAAAACTTTCACATTTAATTCTTTACTTAATATTTTTACACTTTTGCTCCTTCCAAATGATAAGGAACAATTTGTACTGTTAATTCAAATGATACTTCTCACATTTACGTCCAAATGTGTTTTAAACAAATTTTTCAACTGCACGTATGTACAACTTTTTAACTATGTTTTACTGTTCCATCCATATGTACGCACTAAGTCACGTACAATAAAAATTCTGCACTTCAAGTCAATTTCTTTGTGTCAAATGACTTGCCTATTGCTAACACTAAACAGTACTTCACATACTATTTTTCCAGCTTAACCACTTACTGTTGTTAATTATATTATGCACTAAAAACTGAAAGGTCCTGCAAAAAACTTAAATTAAATTTGTCATTTAATTATCCATTAGGTCAACATTTTATTTACTTTTAATAAATGACAAAAGTACAACACTAATAATTGATAGACCGATTTCTTCTTTCCTTTAACCTAAATGTCAGCCTGCCATTGCAGTTTCTAAGATACGTTGATCCTTCCCTTATCATGCTGATAATGCCTAACATGATTAACATGGATCTTTTAAAGACAAGATCTCTTGTTAGCCACTACATATTTAAATTAGTTCGTTTTGAGACCAGTTGCAATTAAAACAAACTTTCCGAACAAGTATTACAACTTAAACTGGTGATGTCCGATCACTTAAAGTTTCTCTCATCTTCATGGTCCTAGAAACAAATGTTTCCATCCAACCCCTTAGTTCAAGCCCAACCAAATACACCACATGAAACTCCATAAAACATTTCTAGCATTTTCTTTATTTTTTAGTTTTTACTGTCTTTAATTTTTCAAGTTCAGCTAAATGCTGTATACACATTTTATAGATATTATGACAAAAAGTTCTACCATTTCAATTGATAAATCTTAGCATTTTCATATGTGACATCTATAGCTTATATAATCACAATGAAGTCATCTTCTAAAATGCTATGAAATTCAAACTAAACTTTTTCTGAACTAGTCCTAGCATTTTAAACTCAATAAAATCATTGCCCTACAGTTATTAAAGCTCTACGTCAATACTAAATTTCTCTTAAATATAAAGTATCAAAAACCCTACAAGTCCTCAAAGAAAGTTCAGAACTTCATAAAATATGAGCACATATTTTATGTGTGTCACGGTGCATGCAGACTCAGACGCTGACAATGAGGGTTGGTCAAACGTAAACTTTACTCACTTTGAAGAGTTACATAAGGACAGTCTACATACACAGAAAATAACCTTGACGACTGACGGATAGAATACACTGGGCTTATAAACACTAGGGCAGATGCAAGACAGGTGAGGGACACAGGTGGCAGGGATAAACTCATTAACTTAACAAGAACAGGAACATGACCAAATAAGGACAAACAAGAAATGGCAATCCAAGATTGCGCAACAGTGCTGATGTGTTTCTGTTTCTGCTTTTGTTTGTCTCGTTTAATGCTCCGTTTAAGACTTTTTTTTTTAATCAGTTTGCCTTTCCATATATTTTTATTCCCTAATCTGAACTGCAGTCAGAGGCTGGCCTGTTAGCTAACTTGTAAACTAGCTACTTGACCGTTTGTTTGCCTCTGCTAGCGGTCCTTATCACGGTTTTGTTTGTATTAACTATTAATTTTTGTGCATATTACACATCAGATCATGTCTCCTTCTATATGACTGGATTTACTAATTACGCAGCTGTACCTTGTCGGCCTGCCTGGACCTTCTGTTGTCGCTGACCTGGCGGCCTTGTCGTTGGAGCTTCGTCCGTCTCCTTAGGCCCGCTGGCCTCGGCTATCGTGGCTGCTTTGTTGGCCTGTTTGGAGCGTCTGTTTGTTGGTGTGGAGCCCTGTTGAGCCATTGAGGCTGAGCTGCCGGTGCGATCGTGGAAGCTTCACCCGTTACCCTGGGCTTATTAGCCGCGATCATTGCAACTTTACCTTGTCGGCCTGCTTGGACCTTCTGTTGTCGGCACAAAACCCCTCTGAGCTATCGCGGCTGATCTACCCGTGTGTTCGTTAAAGCTTCGTCCATTATCCTCGGCCTGCTAGCCATGGCCACTGCAGTTTTTTCCTTGTTGGCCTGCCTGGACTTTTAGTTGTCGGCGAGGAGTTCCATTAAGCCATTGCGGCTGATTTGCCGGTGTGTGACCAGTGAAGCTCCCCCGTTAGCCTTGGCTTGCTAGCCCCGGACAGCTGGCACTTTGGGTGTCGTGCCTCGAGATCTTCTAGTGCAGTGCCCATTGAATTGTTGCTCTTTGCTGCATATCGGACGTTGATTATTAGGCTTTACTTCTGTCATTATTGATGCTTGCAGGTTTGTTTGTTTATATGGTGCTGTCTTTCCCCTTCTGTTATTTTTTTGTATGTTGTTGTTGTATAGGTTAGCTATTATTGTTTTACTCTATTGTAGAGTTTCCAGTTCCTCTAAACAAATTTCTGATAGCTCCTTTGTTTCACCCCCCACATATGCAAAGACTTTGCCAGGTTTAACTGGTGTCTTTAGAGATGCAAATTCTCTTTTTATTACTCAATGTCTAGGTTTGCCTTTACTGAACTCACATTTTACTATACCCTAGGTGATATATTATGCGTCCAATTTACTTCACCACGTTCAGAAACCGGCTCCCATTACTCTTTTTACCTAATGACCTAAAAGGCCAGTTCTGAAAGCGTTTAGTTGGACACTTATTTAATTTCTTCTTTGTTCTTCTGGTGATGTAGAGTTAAATCCAGGTCCTGTTGTTCCCAGTATTACATCTATTCCCCCTGATGTCCTAGCCGTGTCTGTGGCTACTACTACTATCTCTACCAAGAGATTTGTACCTAATACAGCAAATGGTTCAAGTCCCTTTCAGTTTTTCTTTAAGCAAATCCAGATAACTGATGTTTTGAAAGAGCTCCTAAATTTGGATCCTTATAAATCCGCTGGGCTTGATAACCTGGACCCTTATTTTTTAAAATTATTAGCTGAAATTATTGCAACCCCTATTACCAGCATATTCAACCTCTCTTTTGTTTCATGTGAGATTCCTAGAGATTCCTGGAAAGCAGCTGCGGTCATCCCCCTTTTTAAAGGAGGAGACTCCTTTAGTTTAGATCCAAACTGCTATAGGCCTATATCTATTTTACCATGTCTTGCTAAAATCTTTGAAAGCCAAGTTAATAAACAGATTACAGAATATTTTGAATCCCACCGTATTCTTTCTGCTATGCAATCTGGTTTTCGTGTTGGTCATGGATGTACTTCAGCTACGCTTAAGGTACTTAACGATATCATAACCTCTATTGATAGAAGACATTATTGTGCAGCCATTTTTATCGATCTTGCCAAGGCGTTTGACTCCGTCAATCATCGTATTCTTATTGACTCAATAGCCTTGGTTTTTCAAGTGACTGCATTGCTTGGTTTTTCAACCATCTCACGGATAGAGTTCAGTGCGTGAAATCGGAGGGTCTGCTGTCCAGTTAGCTGGCAGTCTCCATGGGGGTGCCCCAGGGTTCAATTCTTGGGCCAACCCTATTTTCTATATACATTAATAATGTTGATAGGGCTGCTGGTGATTCGCTTTTATATGCAGACAACACTATTGTATATACATCTGGGCTTCTTTGGATTCTGTGTTAATTAACCTTCAAATTAGTTTTAATGCCATACAATACGCTTTCTGTGATCTCCAACTGCTGTTAAATGCTAGTTAGACCAAATGCATGCTTTTTAATCGAACACTGCCCATAGTGGCAAACCAGGTTACCATCATTACTCTTGATGGGTCCGATTTAGAGTATGTGGACTCTTACAAATATTTAGGTGTCTGATTAGATTGCAAACTTAATTTCGAGATTCATATTAACTATCTCCAATCCAAAATTAAATCTAGAATTGGCTTTTTATTTCATCATAAAGCATCTTTCACTTATGCTGCTAAATATGCTCTTGTAAAACTTACTATCCTACCAATTCTTGATTTTGGTGATGTTATCTATAAAATAGCCTCTAAAACTCTGCCTAGTAAATTGGATCTAGTTTTTCATAGTGCTATCCGTTTTGTTACTAAAGCTTACACTGTTCATCATTGCGATCTTTATTCTCTCGTTGGTTGGCCCTCACTATATACTTGGCGCCGAATTCATTGGCTTCAAGTTATTTACAAGTCTTTATTAGGCATATCTCCATCCTATCTCAGCTCCCTGGTAATGCGCTCTACCAGGTATATTTTACTGGCTGTCCCCAAAGCTTATACCTCTTTTGGTCGTCTTTCTTTCCATTTTTTTTTGCCGCCTATGACTGGAATGAATTGCAAAAATCGATGAAACTAGAGGTTCCTATTACCTTTACTGGTTTTAAGCGTCAGCTGTCAAAACTGTTTACTGATCATTGCACTTGTTTTTAGCTTCTAGCTAGTATTTTTATTTGCATCTCATTGATTTGTATTTTTTTTTATATTTTCAATGTTAATTTAGTGTAAATTTGTAATTTTATGTTATTTTGTTATTATGGAGAATTTATTTTCTGACTTTTTAAATTATATTGTATTTGTATTATATTTTGCTTTTGAATATGGATTGGTTTATAGATTGTATGTTTATTTATTTATATGTGTAACTCTATGTTGTTGTTTTTCGTGGTACTGTTTAGCTTTGTCTTGGCCAGGTCGCAGTTGTAAATGAGAACTTGTTCTCCACTGATTTATTTTAAAGGTTAAATAAAACCTTGGCTGAAACCTGGGCTCTTGGCTGAAGGTGGATCCACACGTCTTTTAAAAATGAGGCATCGCAAGAGCTGGGTGTGGGCTGTTGATGGTGTTGCTGTTTTTAAGAACAAAAGAAATAGAGTTGGAGATTAAACGGGAGGAATCCGAGACCAAAAGGCTTCATTTGAGGGAGCTAGAGCTTGAATTGGAGAGAGAACGCTTTCAGCGAGATCACGGTGCAGTCTTGTTACAAAAGGCTGAAGCAGGAATTGATCACCCTGTGTTTTACTTTTCAAAAAAGTTTTCTAAGACACAGCAGCGTTACAGTACCATCGAGAAAGAGGCCTTAGCATTACTCCTTGCACTTCAGCAATTTGAGGTCTACATTGGTGGTAGTTCGTTACCAGTAATAGTTTATACAGACCACAACCCTTTAGTATTCCTCCTACGCATGGCCAACACAAATCAAAGGCTAATGCGTTGGTCTTTAGTGGACAAGGGTTTTAACATTGAGATTCGACACAAAAAAGGGTACTAAAAAGATCTTAGTTGACGCTCTCTTTAGGTCATAAAAAATTTGTGTGTTTGTTGTTGTCAAAATAGGGATTTTGACTTCTATGGGTGGGGGTGTTACGTTGAGACGTATTTGCTCTATGCTCGTGCATGTATTCTGTCCCTCTCGCTCTCTCTCTATCTTGCTCTCAACGTAACACATTCATATGTACACAATACAAAATAATGATTATAACTTTTAAAATCACATTTTCTCATTTGAAGTTAACCACTTCACTATATTTTGCAATTATGCCACATTATGATAACACAAACACCTGAAAATTGTTTTATAAAAGAAAACTTGCAGTAGGCATTTTGTCAACCATGGTTTACATTAAATAAGTTTATTAAAACCCTTCCATTTGACACTCTGTTGCAACATTGTTAATTATTATGAAATCACACAATGTCAGCCCTTAAATTCCTCAAACCCCGGTAATTGCTGCTTGCAACTATATTAATAATTGCAATTACCGTGTCATTTATCTTCCTGCTAGTGTAGATTTTCCTTCAGTCATTTCTTACCAGTGGAAATGCTTCGTCCGGCTTTGTCAGAGGAATTTCTGTTGAAGGTGACCATGAACACAAATGTTTATTGTGTGATCTATGACTTGTTACGCTAATATGTCAGTAGCTAATTAGTGTGCTAATAAAATATGACATTGTTCAATGAATTTTGTATTGTTTATAACAATGCATATCTAGGCAGAAATTTTAGTTGTATGAATATTTATTAAGTCACATTAATTAGAATTTTGCCTTTGGTAGGTGTGGAGGAAAATTCATTTATACTGATGAGAGAGGGACAGCTGGGGGGTCCAAGAGGTCTCTGTACTTGACCTAAGGGGTCATGAGGATCCTAAATAAAACGGAATAGGCTTTTGCAGAAATCATATAGGAAAGTGGCGAATTAAATGTCGCGAAAGGCGCGATTCGTGCGTTTGATTCACGCGAAACAATCAAGTTAAAAAATCTGAACTTTGGCGAAAATTCGCACCACGTTGACCAATCAGAAACTTGCTCTAGTAGTGACGTGATTACTAGCAAGCACAGGCAGATTTCAGAAACTATAGAAGACAAAATCATCATCTTTGTATGATACATCTTTGTACTTTCATAAAAACAGGAATAAAAAGGAAATACATAATAGATTCATTTTACCAAAGTTTGCCTATGAGATGTACCCAAAACGAATTTTACGAATTAAACGATACATGAGCACTGAGCACCCGGTGTTCACGTGGCGCTCACAGCTCCGAAATCGGCGAAGCAAACTTTTAAATAGGCGCTCTTTTTTTTAATAAACCGCAGATTTGTGTTTTAAACGACTACATTCTCGCCTGAAATACTCTTAAAACATTTCATGACACAATAACAGCAATATTTAGAAATGTTTGCTGTTTTCCCCTCCAACAATGCAGAGACTGGAGCCGCCTGGCAGAAGCCCCTCTCATGACGTGAATATGCATCTGTTGTACTCGTGAATGAAGCGAGTAAACTCAAAATGTTCACGGCTCTGAAAACGGCTCACGGCTCTATTCTAACTACGCTTGAATAGCGCAATTTATTCGCGCAAGTCGCGTCTGGTGTGAACGTACCATAAGATTGTTCAAACAGTCTCTCCTGTCGCATGGAATATTTACAGATAACAGAAGTAAAGCATTCAAACAATAAAACTTAAGAATGTTTTTGAATATTTAAAGACACGCTGTCTAGTTGTGCTCTGATAATAACTGCTGTGTAGCAAATATAGGCTAAATACTTTCTGCTAAGTGCAGAAACCATATAAAAAACCAGAGCTCTCAAGTTTTAGCAAAAGTTTGGAGTGAGATGTTATCTGCTATGGGGGAGGAGCCACAACATTTTTCAGGTTTTTACCTACTTTAGTACGAATTTGGCAATATTTCCCCGCAGCAGCTCACACTATCTTCAATCACAGGTAGATGAGTTCATCCAGGAATCGTAAAATTGAAATAATAATAAAACACATAAATAAATCAATAGGCCATAAGGTGAACCTAGAAAAAGTGGCTAAAAATCACTTTTCGTTCCCACGTCTGGGCACTACTTTTTTAATGTATTTCTGGATAGACAACAGTCTTATGGATTCTATGTTAAAAGTTCTCCACCAAAAATACTGCAGTTTTTTGTCAGGATACAAAAATGTGTATAATTGGGAATTTACAAAAAACGACAATCTCATGCTGCTAGTTTGGCATGTAACTTTATTAATATGCATTTAATCAAAACAAACTGTATGTCAAATCCACATTTATACATGTAGCTACATATCTGAGACAAGTATTGGTGCATTAATCAATAAACCTGAAAAACAAATTGAAACTTAAACATTTCTGTTATGTATTATTCATCAAAATGTTCAGTAGGCACTTAGGAATCACACAAAATTAAAGATAAAAACAGTTTTTGGTCCAACTTGCGGCATAAATCTGTACAGGACAGATTTGCAGACATACAGGAACATCTTCCAGTCTCACATTTGCCTTGCTTGCAACTGCAGTGGACAACCTGCAACACACTATCAGGGGCTGGATTTCTAGTCATCCACGTCACTGTTAACTCCCCATCCTCGAGGTGCCATCCATTGCCAACAGGTGAAGGGGCACACATTTTACCTTTCAGAGAATGTCTCATTATGGCTGCTTTTGCATTGTTGGTGCAAAGCATCACTTTTCGGAGGCATGGATCGTTCTGGCAAAGCTGATGATGCCATGCAGAATGCTTTGTATCGTGCATCGCTCAGACTTTTAGCACATGATTGGCCATATAGGTGACAGACGTATTTGCAAAGCACTTCAAAGGTAAAAACAACTGACAAACCAATTGTTACTTACAATTAGGGATGCTCATTTTAACCGTTAACCGACCGGTTTGAAGTTTAACCGATTAATGCAATCAGTTAAACGGTTTAAAAGGTCATTTTATTTATTTATTTCAGTATTTTACCTACTCATATCCTGTATAAAATTGTGTTGACAAAAAATATCAAATTTTATTGGCCACATTCACACAGCAGCAGAACACAATTGTTAAGTGCTAATACAGGGAGTGACAACCGCGTTCTGTAACGGAACTCGCCGGGAAATGTTCAGGACGCGCTACCGCGTTCGCGGAACACACGTGCTGTGTGAACGGAACAGGAACGCACGCTCTGCTGCACAAACGCACTTCTAGCGGGTGTTACGTGTTTTGGGTAACTTATATTGATGGAGAAATGTCATCTGAAAGTTTTATTAGATCTCGCCAGTTTTGTGTTCTGTGCGTGATTCATATGCTCCGCTTTCCGTGCAAAGCTGCTGTCGGTTAATGAAGGTTTGATGAAAGAACTCGCGCCTCGATTGGACTCCTGTCATGTCAGAAAGTGGTAAGACTTAGTTTTGTGGACATTGCTATCTTTGATATTAATATTATTATTTTTAACGGGTCACAGGCGCTTATCCATTGAATTCAATTCTCATTTAAAATAATGTTGTCAGTTAACCGGTTAATAATCGGTTAACGAGCGCCGGTTGTCGGTTATGAGAAATAACCCAAATGAGCATCCCTAGTTACAATACTTACAAATAAATTATTTTAAATATTCTTTTGCCCTGACAAAAGACTAGACATTTTATTATGCTGAATTATTGTAACAAGCGGTCCGTGTGGATTAATGATTAATTTCTTTTGTTCCCGTAGACTTTGTCAAGAACCTGGTGTACTGTCTGTAACAGGACTTGTGATATCGTACTTCCAGAGACACACAGACTTTGTCTTTAATATGCACAAGAATGCTAGTGTCTTCCTTAATCTCAGCTGCTTTGAGCAACTGGCCTGTAATGAGTATGTTTTTAAAAAACATTACAGTTCTGACTGTTCATGGATATGTGTATGCAAAAACTGACTGCACTATAAACATTATAATGTACATGTCATGTAAATATTGATGTATTTGAAAGTTAGTTATGGTTCTCAGCATATGGCATATAAGTTTAAGTTCAAACATGGGCTTGTGTGCTTTGTACTTTTCCGTTTTCTTGCAAATTATGCACAAAGCAGGAAGTACGGGACCCGAACAAGCTATCGTCAGTCCGGTACTGGACCTAAGTGTTTTTGTTGGGCATTACGTTGAGGAAATACTATTTCCCGATGACACAGACTGGTCTATATTATGATCATCACCAGCTTCAGGGCGCCGTGAAACTCGTTTCTCGGCCGCATCCAAGCGCTTTTTGTCAATAAAACGCCGGTAGCAAGTGGAGTGAAACCCTGCGTCTTCGGGCACACGGTCAAACTCGATTTCTAGACGATGTTTGTATGTTTCTGCTATTTTCTGACTAAATGTTTCTAAATGTATGCCACCGTGTGCATGTAAAATCATTCGCTTCTTTTTTTAAGGATGTGAGATGCATATAACATGGTTTATAAACCCTTTTACTGACTTTTGGTGGAGGTCTGACAATAATTTCATCCTCTTCGCTACTCGATAGTGACGACAAGGGCGCTGCCATGTTGGACCATGTTTCATGTCGTTCCGACGTTATGCCATCTCATTGGTCTAGCAGCGAGCACGTGATGCGAAGCCGCATCTCTCACATTTAAAAAATGATTACGCGAGGATGGGAATATTGCCAACTTTATACACTTGTAAAAAAATAACTGCTGGATTATACAGGGAGAACTTCTATTTTTTCATTCTATACCAATTGATCCTTTTATTGGAATAAAAAGAATGTAGTGCCCCATATATGGGAATGGAATGAAACGAAAAGCTGCTTCACCTTACGGCCTGTATGCTGATCATCTTATATTTACTCAGAAGACCCTGAATATATTAGATTCCAGTAATGCTTAGTTGCCACCATGCTGTGTTGAGTGACGTCATAAAACACCGATAAAAGCATATCATGAATCTAATTTGTTTTGTGAGTGTTGCTTTGTGTTGTTTTACCACATTCCCTTCATAATCGCCTTGACAGTCATGTAGGGTGTTCTCCGCTCTACTACTGATTACTAAACTGGAGATCTAATTCATCCAGAGATTTACTTTGTATTTTATCTCTCAAAACAGGAAGAAGTGTCCAGACACACAGAAAACTCCACGAGATCCTCGAGACACACGGTTATAAAGATGGTGTTTATTAAAGACCAGAGTGAAGACATGAAAATTGAAGAAACATTGAGAGTCAAACATGAAGATACTGAGGAAAAAACAAAGATGGTGTTTATTAAAGACGAGAGTGAAGACATCAAGATTGAAGAAACAGTCAGAGTCAAACATGAGAATACAGAGGAACAAACAAACACTGAGTTTATTAAAGAAGAGAGTGGAAACGTACGGATTGAAGAAGTATTCAGTCTGAAACATGAAGATACTGAGGAACCAAGAAATATATCATTTATTAAAGATGAGAGTGAAGACATGAAGATTGAAGAAGCATTCAGTCTGAAACGTGAAGATACTGAGGAACAAACAGGTTGGTTTCATTCTCAAAGCTGAACTTAATCAGTTGTTCTTTTTATGAGAAGCTCCTTCTTCTATGTTGGGATTAATTTGTTATATGCCACACTTTAGAGAAAAATAGTGCTGTCAAGTGTTAAAGGTAAACTTAACATTAAATATCCTTTAATATTGCAGTAGCTTCAGAGTCGATCTTTAATCAGTGAAGAAACAACATAAAGACTGTTTATTTTTAATATTATTATTATATTAATACTACTGATGTCTCTAGGTAATCCCCCCCCCCCCTAATATTTAGCCATTGACCATAGCCATTCAACATCACCAGTAAAGGGTGGACGATATAGCCTCAAATCTATATCACTATATATCATTATATATTTATATAATTTATCTAAAAAAGTTCAAATGTCAAAATAACTTGGATGACTCCAAAATGAAATGTTAAATGAAAGAAATGAACAATACATTTAACTTTAAACTTTTGTTTTGAAACATTGTAGACTAATACAAAACAATTTAGCACTGAACATTTTTAACATTCTACAGACATCTTACTAATTTAGTAAGAAGCACATATCACATGCCTTGTAAAAAAAAAAATTTGATTTCTCTTACGGTTTGGACTTTGAACCCTGGCGCCGCGAGCTCATGCAGCACTTTTTGAACACAGGCAGTTCATTCATGTATTAGAAAGCCTAAAGGCCCTGAAGAAAGCCAAAGGGGCAACATCTCCAAGTCTATATATAATTTATAGTGAGTACGAAAAGTATTCAGACCCCCTTAAATTTTTCGCTATTTGCTAAAAATCAATTAAGTTCTTATTTTCCTCATTAATGTACACACAGCACCCCATATTGACAGAAAAACGAAAGACTGAAATATCACATGGTCCTAAGCAGGGCTCTGAAGCGGTTCAAGGAACAAAAACCGGAAATAAATGACATTTAACTGAAACAAAAACGAAAACAAAATCAGTTTTAATCATTCTGAACACAAACGTTTATTTGAAATTGCAATTAACTGTTTAATAACGTTATTTTATTGTTCTCTTCTTACATTAATTTGGGAGACAAAAAAAACATGAATTTGTGTGCAAATGCCATGTTGACTCATACAACATGATATGCCTGCGAAGCAGACCCCATTTCTCCGATGTGACGAGCTTGCCTCAAAAAACTACTGAGCAGGGAGCCTGCAGGATTTCTTTCGAGGGTAGGCTACGCACTTATCACAATCTTTTTGCGGCCAGCGGCAGCGAGTTGATCACAGCCAATGTTTAAA
>JAUCMU010000344.1:0-13547 GCA_032275025.1 Enteromius treurensis
CGTACCATCTCATTTAATTTATCTGACTTTCAAATCCAGATATCAGGTTCAAGTCAATCACACATCAGCCTTCATTTTATTTTTAATAGGACAATGTAAAAATGTGCACCCTAGTGTATACACCGAATAAAAATAGCGTTCCTTGAATCAACAAAAACCATGCAAGGATGCTTGCTTCAGTGTTGCCACCCCTCATAATTTTAATGCCACCCCATGAATAATTTTCTAGATCCGCCCCTGCTCGTGCACTATAGTCTTCTGAAGCCAAATTATAAGTGTTGGAGACGAAGGCATTTCAAGCAACATGAGTTACGTAAAAAGATTACTTTTACTAATGCATAATTATTCATTGAAAAGGGAAATGTTATTTTGCTTTCCTAGGTATTGATCAACAGCTCTCCTGTCCTCATGTTTTCAAGAGAAATCAGAAGTAGGTGACATTAGAGAAGCATAACATTTCCTCCTCTCGTTTGAACTTTCGTATTGTGCATCCTGTTTGAGCTGTGCCCTCTAAGGTAATTTCTATTTTCTTCAGCCTGAAGCTTATTCAATTCAGCTTTTACATTAAAAACAAACCAGCAAGCCGAGCCCTGATGAGAAAATGCAAAAGAAACATGAATTGCGTTCCATAAAAAGTAACTAAATAGCACAATTGGTTACTTTTTTTACAGAATAAGCCAATATTGTAATCATGCATTACTTTTAAGTAACTTACCCCAACAATGCAAATGATAGCTTTGTTTGAGGAACAGACTGAAGCTGTTTTATAAAACATACACATCAGAGAAGCAAGTCAGCCATCTTTGAATTTTGTCTTTGAATTTTTTTTCCAGTTAGCACTATAGCATCACTGTTGATGGATAATTAGCTAGTAAAGTGGATTTACTTCGTGTAGATGATGGCAAAACTTGAACTAGATCTTTGAGATTCTTAAATTTCTTGAAATTGATTTTCTCTGAAGGTCAATATTAACACTATTTTCCAAAAAAGATGCATTTTACACTGGCTGTGTTGATTAGCTCCACCTGCAGGTAAGGGTGTATGGCAATCCACAGGTCTCAAACTCAGTTCTTGGAGGGCCACAGCTCTGCACAGTTTAGCTCCAACCCTAATCAAACGCACCAGATCCAGCTAATCAAGGTCTTTAGCACCACTAGAAACTTCCAAGCAGGTGTGATTTAGGGCTAAACTGCGAAGAGCCGTGGCCCTCCAGGAATTGAGTTTTAGACCAATGGTGTAATGTATACCTGACACTGATTCCAGCCTCTGGTTTAAACCAGGATTATGTTACATGCTGGAGGGATGAATTCCTTTAAGAAATCCATTCACCTACTCAGAAATGCACCTGTTCTAAGACAGAACAATGAGAATGGCTTAGATGTAGAGTCTGTGTATCCTTTCAGATAGAAAAAAAAAAAAAGTAATCCTGAGGACTTGGTTTATACTCAGGCCAAACAGAAAGAATTACCAGGCTCCTCTTTACCATGTTGATGCCATGTCAGTACTGGCCCACAAGTCTACTGTTTCCAACAGGATTAATCCACTGTTAACTTATTTGCCACAAACAAGCCAACTTTGTCTGCTAAACAGGCCAGTGTCAGCCAAGCAACACTGCAGTAATGATACCACTGAGAAAAATTAGATAGTGGTGATTTGTGTCAAGAGAGTTCTTTCTGCACTTGGTTATAAGGATGGTGAATGCTTTACAACAACACCAAATACTGATACCAGGACACCAGCAACCTTCTGGTGGGCTGATGGCCAGCAAATTTGAGAGTTTGCCTCCTGGTGGTTGTAGACATGTTATATTTTAGACAAAATACAAAAATATGGCAGATTACCAGAGTGCTACTTAACAGTCGAGATGCACAGGTTTCTATCACTATTATAGGACACAAAATTATGTTTCCACTGTAAAAAAAACCTAAAATGATACTATCAGTAATTCATGGCAACCTATGTTTTTCTATTTACTCATTTAAATAATTTAAGCAATTTCAACTTTTTAAGTCAGTTTAATATAAATTAAGTTAAAATGCCTTGTATGTCTAAGTTTGTTATACTTAATTTAAAGCTGCACCTGAACTTAAGTTTTTAAGTTGAAATAATATTTTAGATTTTTTTTTTTTTTTTTTTTTTGCTGTGTAATATAAAGGCAACAAGAGTAACAATGATAATTGTTTTTTAATTGAGTTTTTGAGACTTTAATTGAGTTTTTATTCTGTCTGGGAAATATTTGTAATGACTGTTAAATTAATTAATGGCCTTATTGGGAGGG
This sequence comes from Enteromius treurensis, assembly GCA_032275025.1. NCBI lineage: Eukaryota > Metazoa > Chordata > Actinopteri > Cypriniformes > Cyprinidae > Enteromius > Enteromius treurensis. The sequence goes on from JAUCMU010000344.1 coordinate 2,279, forward strand.
TCTGATTTAAAGTGGGTAGGAAAGAAAAAAGTTTTCATAAAAACAATCAAAAAATGAACTATAGGTGAGAGTGGTTCTCACATTAGATACAACCAGATGCTAGAGTAATGAGCACTTTCATTTGAAAGGTCAGTGATGTCATTAGAGAGTGGCCTAATTTTGAATAGCCCATTTAATACAGCGGGGTAAAAAATACTATATATCTTGTTTCACAGTTAATTGTGTGAACTGGTTTTCTTGCAACAGTGAGGTTGCAATTAAAACAAGCGAAATAAAGGGAAATACGCAATTCCTTAAAAATAATAATAATAAATAAATAAATAATAATTTTGATAAATAGCAAATGTTTAAGTATACATAAGTTTATTTTGAAATTTTTAAACATTTATATATGTTGTTAAATTGATATTTACTTATACTTAGTTTATTTTTTATTATTATTAAAAAAATGAACCTGTCGTATACAGAATATACTATATTTGTGTATGGAATAATATCATAAATAATATAAAGAGTCTTTCTGGATGTTAAATAGATTAAAGGGAGGGAAGTGCAGTGATTGCACAAACACCTGCTGATATCTGCTAAAGTTCAGCATGGAAGAAAAGCTGCCACATAAACCTTTTCAAGTCATGACTAACTGCAAAGAAAGTATCCGTTACATAATAATCATGAAAAATAATCTTCTTGGCAACTCATCATGAAACTGACAAATTATACTGAAATGTATAATGAAGACGAGATACTTAAAAAGTGCTTAAGTAGAGATGCCTAAAAACGTGCACTTGAAAAAGATTCCATAGAACTTTAAACCCTAGTATTGTAACAGTTTTTTAACAAAACATTAGTGCAACAAATTGTGCAGCAATTTGTCAATATATATGTATAAACATTGATAAATTAATATTACATTAACACATCTTTACTGAAACATGAGCTGAATATATTTCCTGATGATAATGCCTGATTAATCGTCCAATTATTTCCTGAATGACACTGAAATGTTAATGACACAGTAGAAATAGAATATATTAACAAGTTGTTTCTCATAAACAATGATCCTTTATATAAATATAAAATAAAAATCCAATAATTGGATGAGGTTAAAACATTATAAAAATAACCAGTAAATCTTTTAATATATAATATACCTATGACCACACATTCAGTTTCGACATCTCTTGGCAACCAGTTCTGATAATAAACTATATAACTTGGAAAATTATTTTCCATTCAATCTGTTTCGTAACCATAATTTGAACTGAGAAACAGACCTGAATCCAAAACAATGAGTGTGTGTGTGTGTGATCATTTGTGGAAAAAAATATATTATTATAGTAATAATCTTAGTCGTAGTATTAGCTTCTAAAGACTTGTTTTGCTTTGTGTCAGAAAGAATCCCACAGGAATGTTCCACCATTTGGAATTAGAGTTCAATCCACATTTCGTAATGCATTCCATTTTTTACATACAAAGTTCTACCGAGTTATGATTGTGTTTTGTGTGTGTGTGTGTGTGTGTGTGTGTCTGTATGATGAGACCTCAATGTTATGTCCTAAATGCCTTGTTTTTTTTGTTTTCAGAGAAAAACCATTAGAATCCTTCGGGAATGTTCCAAATCAATGTAACACTACGAACTGGAGTTATATCCACATTTCTTACTGCATTCCATTCTTTAACATAAAAACCCCAGAAAGTAGCGAGTTCAACCGAGGTTTCGCAGTGTTTATGTGCGTATGAGATCCTGTACCTGCACAATATGTCGCGGCTGAACGGAGAGCGTAGGGAAGTTTCCTCGGCCGTGGATCGGGACACATTCTCCAAGGATGGAGTCCAGACGCTGCACCTGCTCCCAAGACAAAACACAGCAGCGCCGGCTCTGCTCCGACACATCCGCGGAGGACATGGCGAGATCAGTCCGGTGAAGACTCACGTCTGCTCGGTGGATGTCAGCTGGGTGCCCCCTCCGACTATGTGACCTCCGGTTATTTCGCTTTAGGAGTAAAGCGTTAACTCGGTGTCAAAGCGTGGCTTTAGGTTATTTTATCAACACAACAGAATCCAGATACTTATCGAAGCACGAATGAACTGACGCGTCTCAGTTCCTCACAGTCGCGCTACTCACACTAGTCTAGCGTTCATTCACTGAGTCTGGATATAAGCCTACAAATGCATTTAAACCTGACTCATTTACATACGCCGCTCAATTGGTCAGCTTTATGAATAATAACAACGTCTAGTCCGCCCACCTCGCCTACGTCATATTCCCCGCTGCGCTCATTGGCTGTGGGAGGAGCGTGTGTTTGAATGGGAGCATGCGTTCGGTTTTTTGTAAACAGAAACCAGGATTCTCAAAGCTAACAAGTTCATTACACAGCTTGTTCGGTAGTACATCTATGAAAATGTATTCACATTGTGTTCTTAATGTCAGGAGTCGCACAAACCCTTAAGCTTTTGACTTGCAATGGATTTTGCGTAAGTATATACAATCTCTTGAAAAAAAGGTAAAACAATGTAATTGGGGTGGTAACTTTTTACCCTTAAGGATGCATATAAAGGTACATATTAGCACCCAAAGTGTACATATTAGACCTTAATGGTACATATTTGTACCTGGCAGCTTTTGTACCTTGAAGTGCTCGTTGTTTTTTAAGCTGGTTAAATGCCATTTGTCCCTGGTTACTGTGCCATTGTGCCACAATCTATCAGCTGAGAATAAAAGCAGCTGTTCCAAAAGAGTTATATGACCTGTTAACTTTTTCTATTCACCAGTATTTCAAAGTATTTAAGTGTCCAAAAGTATTTAGTTTTGCATAGCATGAGAGCCAGAAGGAAGTGAAACTAAAGAAAGGCAATATCATTTGTACACATATGTACACACATCTGATATATTTTTAGCCTGTGTGACATTGGAGCAGTGCTCTGGGTGGTTTCAAGCAGTCTAAACTGGAAATTCTTCATAATAATTTGTATAAACAAAACAGTTATTACAAGTGTTTACCATAGAACATCATTCTATAAACATTATTCTCGTACAGTAGTAGAGAAAGACAATTTAGAGAACAGCATATGGACATAAGCTGAACGGAGCAATAAAGTGAAGAATGTGAATGATAAGAACTTGATAGATAGATAGATAGATAGATCGATAGATAGATAGATAGATAGCTTGTTATAACTTAATTAAAAGCCAAATGAAACACACTGTTATTTGAAAGGTCAGAACAATTGCTGTTTTTTTTGGCAATAATATGTCTCTTATAAATAATATTTTTTTGTTGATTTGGCTCCTGGAAGTCTTAAACTTTGGGTATGGTATTATATTAGATAAGTTCCAAAGTATAGGCCTTTTATAACCTGTTCAAACAGTAAAGCCTTACTTCGGCAAACATCCTTTATTTTCCCAGCCTTCTCATAGCAAACAGAGAAGCTTGAAATGCTGCATGTATATGACTTTAATCCTGCCTCTATTCCGTCACAGAAATGTGATCTATAGCTGCTGGCCATTTAAAAGACGTCATCAAGTTGACCGGCATGGTAAGTGTAAAGTATCATGTGAGGGAGCAGAATTTAAACTCTGGCAGAAGAGAAGCCTTTTAGAATGATCTCATTGTGAAGATCTCTGTGTGCTCATGAGAAACAGGTTAAGAAACTGAACAGATATCACAAATACTCGTCAGCCAATCTGTCACAACACATTCAGATATACATGATTGATTGATTCTCTATCTTTTTGTGGTATTTTCATGCTGTACTAAATCTCACAGTATACAACGTCATGTTGTCAGTGCTAGAGCATTTGTCTTAGTTTGTGCTGCTTTAACACAGCTTTTTAAATTCTCACAAATGTTACTATAAATATCTTATGCAAAGTAAACTACAAAGATCCAGTATAATTTAGATTGTTGCTAAGAAATGTGTCTGTGTGTGTTTGGATAAAGAGGAGTCTGGGTCTATGTTGCCTTATAAATCTATCTGAGAGATGGGACACACACATATTTGTCTTTTTTATTATTAAACACAGCATACAGTAGTTGTATTTAGGGAAGTGACACATACTTTCCATAACTTTAGCAAATACTGTACTTTTACAAGGTGAATATTATATTAAAAATACCACCACAGTCTCACGACCAATTCGTACGTATTCGTAGGTGGTAAATTCATGCCAATTTGTTTAAACCCCAGTGACAGGTAGGTTTATTGGCAGGATCAGGTGTAAGTCATTCGTACAAATTCATACGAATTGGCAACTTGTGAAATACGTACGATTTAGCAAAAATAGCTTGAATCACTTTCACTTGTTTATTTTTTTACATTTTGGGAGAAGTAAAATTTACATAATGTTGTTTTAAAAAACAGATTCATTTACACTTGTCCAGCTTCATCTGGAATCCTGAAGTGATTTGAGCGATCAGATGCGTTTCGGAGGAAATTTTTTGGTCTATTTACGATCAGATAGCCATCCGATCTGACAAAATGCATGAAGTGACGAGGTGTAATGGAGTCTCTTAAAAGTAAAGATGGGCAGAGGCTCTACAGTCTGTGAAAGAATGCGTAAAAAGAAATTACTACTCATCAAGTTTTTTATATTAACTATACATTCCGTTTTGCATATGTTTTTCGCCAGGCCACAAAGAAATATAGAGCTGAGTAGCATCAACAGTGAAAGTTAACACTAAGTTGACTAATAATGTCTCCCAAGGATAAAATGAAAATTACTGGTCCTATAACTGAGCCTTGAGGTACTCTATACTGCATTTGTGATTGTTATGGCACCTCTTCATTCACTGTCACAAATTGATGTCAGATAAGCATTTGAACCATGCCAGTGCACTTCCTCTGAGGCCAACATAATTTTTTGGGCTATTCAAAAGATATGAAGTTTATATAAGATGTAAACTTTAATATTCTATGAAGATAATTAGATGATATTTCCAAATTATTGGGGATGGGGGTCATGGTGCCAGGTAACCTGGAAAAACTGCAATAGTATTTCAACAACCCAGGTGAACAGGTGGTAGACAAAACCAATAACTCGGCCATGGAAAAGTCAAAGATCAAATTTTCCACCCGACCTAAAACTCCTCTGAATTTAGTTCGAAAGCACTAAGACAGGAGGTATATTTAAATAGAGATAAGTTAGTTTATCAGGATACAGTGTAGAGCATCTTTCTATACATTTTCAGTTGTGTTTGTTCCTGTTGCCTGTTCTCAAACCGACAAACTGTGAGCGTTGAGTCTGAGGAGAAGTAGGGTTAGCATTAAACGCTGCACCTGTGCATGGTTCATTTACCTAAAGAAAAAATTTAAATTGTCATGAATTAGTCACTTTTATATAATTTTAACCCAAAAAAATTAAGTTCTTTGGAACACAATTTTTTTTTTTTTTTATGTAATCTGAGAAGCTTCGGTTCACCTGTTGCAAGGTGATTCCATGGAAATATAAAGTTTTATGTTCATAAAGCCATGCTAAATGTATTCCACATGAATCAAGCTGTATAACAAGGTACTAAAAACTTCTGCTCTGCGGAATGAATAAAAACATTGGTGCATTGGAATACTTTTACCATGTCTTTATGACATTTTTGAAGACAAAACCACACATTGCTATTTTAAACTCCACTGTATGTCAGCTATGTAAGCCAAAAAATCATTGCAGAGCCCATTTTAGAAAATAATGTATAAATACAAAGTGTCATGCAATCGAAAAATGACATGGTGCTGCTTCTTTTCTTTTCTTTTTTTTTTTTTTTTACAGTTTACTACAAAACACTGATCATTTCTTCCTCCACTTCCTTGTGCTCACAGTGTATGAGTGTCACTCTAGTGCATGATGAGTGTGTGCACACATTCAACAAGTTCACAATGACAGGCAGTGATGAGACATCAAACGGAAATGTTCACTAAACAAAGAACCTTTGTGACCCAGACAGGTTTTTGACGTAGGTGTCTAATTTTAGATAACAATCTTGATACAGACAAGAGATGTACAATTCTTCTTCTGAGGGGCCAGTGTCCTGTAGAGTTTAGCTCCAACTCCAGTTATACACACCTGAACCAGTTAATATAGGTCTTACCAGGCAAACTGGAAACTTCTATGAAGGTGATATAGAGCTTCAATAAAAAAGTTCAAATCCAAAATTCTAAGAACGGCTGCACACTTTCTCTGATGCATAAGGTCTATAAAAGTGAGACAAAATTATATTTTTTGCAATCGTCTTCCCAACAGCTGAGTTTTTCCGTACCAGATGCTATTGGAAAGAACACACATAAAATCCCTTTCATTTAATTTTTTTCTCCAAGACATCAATGAAATCCTATGCCTCAAAAAAAATCAAAAATACCTATATTTGCCAAACCTCAAGTGATACTGTATCCGTATAAATGTTTCTCGTCAACTGATCTGAACATTCATATAGCTCTAAACAAATGTCAACAATCTTTTGTGTGTGTTTTTATTTAAAAGTAACTTTAGGAGATTTACAGCCATCAACAAGCATGCATAAATTTTTATGAATTTGTACAATTTCACTCATAAGTTTTCATATTATGAAAACTTAACTTTCTTTCTTTCTTTCTTTCTTTCTTTATTACATGTTTTTATAATATTCAAATAGTTTTTTTATCTATATGAAATGTCCACTTTATAGTTATGTTTTCCCATGAAATTGGGTTGGAAATGTTGCCTAGAAAAATATAGTTTACAGTAACAGATCTCCGTCAGTGGGCTCTCTTACAGGCAAACTTTGTTAAATCGTTCAGATTGGTCTCAGGAGAGTTACCATACTGTTGTTCCTGGAATGGGCTGCTTCCCAGATCTGCTATTTACATTCACTACAACTCTTACACAATACTATACACACCTACTCACGTCAACATGACAAATGTACATGCTAGCCAGTCTGTGTGTGCATGGTAAGGAAAAATGTGGTTGTTTATGTCATTACTGTGAAAATGTGGATTGGGATAACAGCGTTGGAAGATTAGCGGTTTGGGATTCAGTTTGACCAGCTGGAAATTACAATTTGGCTCCACAGGTGAAAACAACTCTCTTAAAAGTATGGAAAGGAAGCCAGGAATAAATGGGAGATGATAAAGAGGAGAAGCAGAGACACGTGTGACACGTGTGTTCACTGTTCAGGGTTTTGTAAATAGAGCTGTTTGGAAACGTCTTGGAAACAACCCAATCAAACATTAAACAGAATATGTGTGTATGCGTGTGTGTATACTGTATGCTGTTATATTGTGTGTGTTTTATCTGCTAGAATTCACATCTAAATTACCTTTATTTGCATATATTATCCAGCGCTCTGTAAACAGACAGTGTTACAAACATTGCGTAGTGATACTCTCTAAAATGGCGGAAGACGTAATCAGTGAAGAAGAATAGTAGAGTTAAATTATGTTATTTTTTATTTGTTTGCAAAAAAAAGAAAACTGATGTCACATGGAGTGTTTTACCGATGATGGCTTTCTGATACCATTAAAAATATCTAAATTTGTGTTCCGAATATGAACACTGTTTGGAACAACATGATGGTGAGTAATTAATGAAAGAATTTTTATTTTTGGGTTAACAAACCCTTTAAACGTCCCACTAAGCATTATAAGCATGCAAAATAATGCAGCAACATCTTGGCCCATTGACGATTTAGGGAACATTTTTTTTTGGTAGTTTCGGTATTGAGACTTCCTTGATCATGATGGAGGGGAAACAAACATAGTCAACTGTGACAAACTCATGTGCATTCAACTCTCTCATTGTTATCTGACCACACTTCAAAGGAGTGTTCTGCTTTTCATAAATGTTACTGAAAGCAAAAAACCACCTGTGTAAATGTTCAAATACTGAAGATTGTGTAGGATGTGATACTGTTGAAATGACTTGGAACTGGGATCCCGTCATGCAACTTTAAAGTCAAGCCGGTCTCATTGACATGAATTTCCACTTTTTTCTTTTTGTTGCAAGCAGCACCAACAGCCAGTCCCTTTGATCTGTATTGTGTATCTTTCAGTGTATATATGTATGTATGCCTCTTTTTACAAATTTGTACAAATAAATCACTTTATTATTGTACTCGCTTGTGTTTTGTTCATTTTGTCATCTGTTTTTAGTTGCTAACACATCACATGTCCACAACCACTAAATGTAAGTCCCACTAACCCTTAGACCAAACAAGGGATGTAACATTTTTGGGGGCTCATCCGGGATATCTAATAATTCTATTAATTTCTGTGGTTGTTATTGTTTAATGGACATTGGTGTGGTTGTGCTCAATGCAGTTGATAAACTCATTTCTCAAAGTACTTAGGGTATGCCAGTTGCCCATTTGCTTAAGACATACAGTATAAGTTAATTGGTCTAAAAAAAATTTTGTCACAATACATGGCCCGTTCATCCCCTTCTTAATACAGTGCAGTCGTCCTGTCCCCTGTGCAGAAAAACACCCCCAGAGCATGTTGCTTCCAGCCCCATGCTTCACTGTAGGTATGGTATTATTGGGATAATACTCATCATTCTTCTTCCTCTAAACACGGCAAATGGAGTTAAGACCAAAAAGTTCTACTTTGGTCCCATCTGACCACAGGACTTTCTCCCATATCTCTTTTGGATCATCCAGATGGTCCCTGGCAAACTTCAGATGGGCCTGGACATGGGCTGATTTAAGCAGGGGAACCTTCCGTGCAATGCAAGATTTTAAACCATGACGTCTCAGTGTATTAGTGATATTAGCCTTGGAAATGAAGGTCCCAGCTCCTGTTATGTAGTTCTGGGCTGATTCTTCACGATTCTTAACATCATTGATACCCCACGAGGAGAGATCTTCCGCAGGGCCCCATTCCGAGGGACATTGACAGTTATCATTAGCCTCTTCCATTTTCTGACATTTGTTCTTTTTTCACCAAGCTGCTTGGCAATTGCCCCGTAGCCCTTTCAAGCTTTGTGAAGGTCTACAATTTTGTCTCTTGTGTCTTTTGACAGCTCTTTGGTTTTGCCCATGTTGCCACTTAGACTTTGGCTGATTGTGGGGTGCACAGGAGTCTTAATGACAGCTAACCACCTCAACCAGGTAATACTAATTTAGAATCATGAGCAGATTAAAAGCAAAATAACATGGTCTTTGAGGGTCTGAAATCTGGCTGATAAGCAAGTGATCAAATACTTATTTGACACAGTAATTCCCAAATAAATGTTTTAAAAATTATACAATGTGATTTCCTGATTTTTCTCTCACAGTGGAAATGCACCTATGCTGACAGTTGTAGACCCCTCCATGATTTCTAAGTAAGAGAACGTACAAAATTACAGGGTGATCAAATACTTATTGACCTAATATATATATATATATACAGTATATGTATATATATTATGGTGTTGTTTTATTTGGAAACGCTTGTTAAGGAGCCGACTTAATAAATGTCGTAAAGATGATTTAGTTCAGATTGTTCAGTTGAACCGAGCATGCTATGTGAAATGGAATGGCCGTGTAGTCCTGAACTTGAAGAGACAGGGGAGAGTTGTCAGGTAACTGATCACTGAAGCCAAGTGTTTATTGCCACCATTTAACCCCATGGTATTATCGCCTGCCTCGACGAGTTCACTGGGAGATAGTAAACTGAAGTTACCAGGGTGCAGTATGAGGCTCAGGAAAAAGCGCATACCCATCAAGCTGAGTTGGATTTGCAGTTTCGAATCCGACAGCTGGAAATAGAAGGAGGTCAAGCTGAAACAGCTACAACTGGAGGAGGCTAAAGCTTCACGCTTGGCTCCTCTTTCTTCTGAAGTGAGTGCATCTGCTGCTTCGACCAGTTTACACCATACTGACGTGAGTAAACTTATTCCACTTGTACCAAATTTCTGTGAAAATGAAATTTATTCATATTTTCAAGTATTTGAACATATAGCATCGACTTTGCATTGGCCAAGTGACATCTGGACTTTGCTATTACAGTGTAAACTGTGTGGCAAAGCCCAGGAAATTTGTTCATTTGGGGGTTGAGGGTTTAGACAATGACACTATAAAATCTACAAGTGTAGGGTTAAGTCAGTCTACTGCTGTAAATAGACAGATTTCGCCTGAAGTAGTTGACATGAGTTATCGGCCGTTTGTTTTTAAAGGTTTTGTTTCTGCTACAGACTCAGATCGACAGCTTATTCAGATCCTCCGTGACATATGCGCACCTCACTCTGTATTATTATCTGATGTGCCTGTTATAAGTGACCACACTTCATCTGATAGTATTTTGATACAAGGCATCGAAATTAAAGCTCCAGTACACAAAATTCACCTATAATGTGACCTGGTAGATGATGTTGCATCTGCGGCTGTACTCCAGAGTCTTCCAATTAAATGAGTGTAATTTATTCTTGGCAATGAAATTGAAAAAGTTTTTGATAAAAATCCCGTTAGCTGCTGCTGATGATGAGTTGTCTTCTGCATTTCCAGATACATTCACTACTCTTTTAAAACTACTTTTAAAAGTAATACATTACAATATTGCGTTACTTCATTACTTTTTATGGAAAGTAATGCATTATATTACTTTTGCGTTGCTTTTTAAATATGGGCAGAGCTTAAGTGTTTATTTTTAATATAAGTAGGGATGTGATTTTTCCGGATTAATCTGGAATTCCGTATTTTCCGACCTGAAAATGTGACCTATGTGAATCATGCAGATCTGTAAAAAAAATGATGGCGAAGTATGATTTGGTCAGATCACCGGTCAATCAAGCTCCCTGCTACGCAGTGTAAGTTACTTCAGTCGCTCTCGCGCTACAGTGGTATCGTGACAAGAACATCGCCGGTTCGGATTGTCTAGGTATGTATTATTTAGGGTTGCCAACCGTCCCTTGAAATACGAAATCATCCCGTATTTAGAGACAAAAGTATGCGTCCCGTATTGAGCTTTAAAGGGACGCACTTTGTCCCGTATTTTTTTCAGTTGCTTGTGTCTAAAGTAAAAGACAACAATCAAGAGAAAACATGCCAGTATGTTAGACGTGTGCAGCTCTTAAAGGGACACAACTAAACATGCCGCCGCTTGTCATTTAAAGGGATAGTTCACTCAAAAATGATAATAGTGTCATTACTTACTCACTTACATGTTGTCTCAACAACTTGGCTTGGCTTATTTTCCTGCTTTTTTAGCCAAACACATGCCTATATAAGACTTTCTATTTATAGCACATATAAAAGCACACCAAAAAGTGTCACAAATAAACCTCAGGCTGAAGAAAAAGTAAATTCACTTAAAGTAGAATACA
>JAUCMU010000345.1:0-13524 GCA_032275025.1 Enteromius treurensis
TTGAATTTGATGCGAGCTGTAATTGGAAGCCAGTGCAGGGAGATGAAGAGAGGAGTGACATGGGCCCTTTTGGGCTCTTTGAAGACCAGTCGTGCTGCTGCGTTCTGAATCATTTGTAGAGGTTTCATTGTGCATGAGGGACGACCGGCAAAAAGAGCATTGCAGTAGTCCAGCCTGGAGATGACCAGGGCTTGAGTCAGGAGTTGTGTGGCTTGCTCCGTAAGAAAGGGTCTATATACATATGTTATACATATGTTACATATGTTACCTGTAACATATGTAACATCTAACTAAACTTACAATGGAAGTCTTCTGATTTCAGGAGTATACAAGGTCCTGACCATGAGATCTTAGAGTATTATGGTGGCCTTCAAGTGTGGGTCTTCAAATTCAACTCTTCATCCTGTCAAATTGACCCTGCTATTTCTCTTCTAAAACTTCATCATCTCTACATCTCTCTCTCTTGCTCGCTCACATTTCATTAATTCTTCTCTTACTTTTGTTTTATTGTTAAACTGCTGCAGTTACCCCTGTTCTCAAGAAACCTAAACTTGATCCCTCGGCCCTGTCTAACTATCGTCCCATTCTAATTTAACCTTTATGGCTAAACTACTGGTGCTTTCACTGTAAACGCCTCTGTGGCTCTCTCTGACCGACAGCAACAGGAACCTTCGCCTGAATACTAAGTTTCCTACTGTCTGAGCTACCACCAGCGAACAAGTCATTCAGTCTCCGTTGACCCTAACCACTAGAAACTCTTTGTCTACCATACCATGACTTGCACGTCATGTTCAGTAAGGCCAAGGAAAGCCAATTACCACCTCATCGGGAGACCGACAACCGGGCATTACACCCCCTAGAGGTCGAGCCTATCCATTATCTCAACCTGAGACTCTCAGCATGAAACAATACATTGAAGAAGAATTAGCCAAGGGGTTAATTCGACCATACACGTCACCAGTCTCAGCAGGCTTCTTCTTTGTAAAATTGAAGGATGGTTCACTTCGTCCCTGCATCCACTACAGAGCCCTCAATGAAATAATCATCAAGTATCGCTACCCACTACCCCTTGTTCCCGCCGCCTTGGAGCAACTAACCTTGGAGCAACTATGGCTGGACTTGGTGGTGTGCATATAACCCAGTCCTGACCTGGACTTCAGAAAGTGAGAAGGCCTTCCGGGACCTCAAAGAGCCTTTAACCTCTGCACCCATCCTACAACATCTGGATCCAAAACGTCAGTTCATAGTTCGAGGTGGATGCCTCCAACACTGGAATCGGGGCCATACTCTCCAAAACCATGAAAATCCCCCCAAACTATATCCTGTACTTACTTTTCCCGAAAGATGAACCAGGCAGAGAGCAACTATGACATTGGAGACAGAGAACTCTTGGCCATGAAGGCCGCACTCGAGGAGTGGAGACATCGACTGGAGGGAGCTAGTACCGGAACTTGGAATATGTAAGAACTGCCAAACGCCTTAACTCCCGCCAAGCTCGCTGGTCACTATTCTTCACTCACTTTGACTTTAAGATCACTTATCACCCCAGGTCTAAAAACGGCAAGGTTGACACTCTGTCTTGTCAATTTGATCTCCCCCTTCAAGACACACAACCAACTCACTTCAGTCATTCCACTTGCTCTCATCGTCGCTCTCATGCAATGGGACATTATGTCCGAAATAAACAATGCCCTAAGAAAGGACCCTGCTCCTCCCAATTGTCTGCTCGAATGAGTATATGTCCCTGAGGTCCTTCGTTCTCACCTTCTCCATTTGGTTCATGATAATCCCAGTGCGGGCCACCCGGACATCCAGGCCACCACGGAACTCATGACCAACCGTTTCTGGTGGCCGACCATGACTCAGGAAATCATTACTTTCATCAAGAACTGTGTAACCTGCAACATGACCAAGTCATCGCAACAACGGCCCGCGGGTCTACTGCAACCCCTGCCCGTACCACAGAGACCGTGGTCCCACATTGCCGTTGACTTCATAACTGACTTACCTCCATCCAACCATTACACCACCATTCTATCTATCATCGACAGATTCTCCAAAGCCTGCCGCCTCATTCCCTTGCCTAAACCCCCTACAGCCTGGGAGACGGCTCAGACCCTATTGAATCAAGTCTTTCATTTCTACGGATTACCTGAAGATATTGTTTTGGACTGCGGACCGCAGTTTACCTCCCGGGTCTGGAAGGCCTTTTGCAATCAGCTGAATACATGGGACGCTGCTCACGTCCATCTCCAATTGGTTATTCGTCGAGTCGCTCACCAAGCTGATCGCCGTTGGAGGGAGGGTCCCAGTTATCAGATCGGCCTGTGGGTCTGGCTGTCCTACAGGGATCTCCGCCTTCACCTAACAAGCAAGAATTTGAGTCCGAGGTATGTGGGTCCCTTCAAGATTATAAAACAAATCACCCCAGTTTCCTTTCGCCTTGAGTTGCCAGCTAATTATCGTATCTCACCCACGTGTCATATCTATTTGTATGAGCCCACTGCTGACCCGGGAGGAGAGAGGGACCAGGATTAGGTCGCTTCAGCAGAGGTCCCTCCCCTTTTACCTGAAGGAGAGCACATCTATCAGGTCAACCAGATCGTGTGGACTATACAAAACTATGCGGAACTATACGATACCGCGTTGACTGGGAGGGGTTCGGTTCTGAGGAAAGGTCTTGGGTGAATTCCAGAGATATCCTGGACCTGTTACTCACCGCAACCTTTCACCCAGAGAAACAGGCCCCTCATCCCCGTGGAATACCTATGCATCGAGGAGTGGCTCGCTTCGGGGGCGGCTCGCAGGGGAGGGTCTCTGTCACCGAAAACGACAGCAGCGTCAGACCCATTTCCCCCACGGACCTCGGCTGATTTTCCACAGGTGTTCGGCATTTCTTTGCCTTTATGAGGCCGGGACTTGTCGCTGCTCTTTGCAAAGTCTTATCTGCCTAATGGTGATATTTCTGAGCGTTCTATCCATGTATGATTTTCTGTGTATGACCCTGGACTGTTCTTCCCCCGTGTATGATTACTGCTGCCTGCCTTACTGATTTGTGCCTGCTATACGACTACTCTGCTGGATTATCTGTGATATTCCTGTTTGCTGTGGATTATACCTTCTGCCTTCTGTTATCATCTACGAATAAAGCCTTGCACATGGATCCAAACGAGTCTGAGAATCCATTACAGTTGCCTCCCACCTTCATTCGTTTCTAGTTAAAAAAAAATCTGCTTGATCCCTGTCAGTCTGGTTTTTGTCAACTCCACAGTACTGTAATTGCACTTGTAAAGGTGCTGAATGATTTACTAATTCTGCTACTTGACCTCTGTTCTGCCTTTGATACCACTTTTGTTTTTCCTCTCATCTGTCTGACAGACAGTTCTACATTTCAGGAAAGGATTTTCAATCGCCTACTGTCCCCAGAAGCAAGGTGTCCCCCAGGGATCCGTTCTCGGGCCATTATTATTTAGAATTTTCACCTCTTACACTGATTTCTGATTTAAAAACATTAGAGTAAAAAGAGTTTGTTATTATTGTAAGATTTCTTGACGTGTAAATGTTTCCATACTTGCCTGTAAGTGGCGCTCTCTCTCTCTCTCTGCTTTTTGTGCCATTCTGTACGAGATAATCACTCAATAAAATAGTTTAATTTACTAAATTGTTTTCCATACTATGTCAGTATATTGTTCTTTAAAGTTTAAGACTACCCAAATTTTGTTTTTAAACTCTCAAGAGCTCCAAAAATGTATCCTGGGTGGTCGTCATTCATGCTCATAATCAATCAATACTGCCATATTATAGATCTAAATATCACATTCTGCTCTCTCTCTCTCTCTCTCTCTCTCTCTCCTTCTCTATCTCTCTCTCTTTACAGTCAATACACTGTATTAACAAAAAAAAGTATGGACTTTATATATCCATTCTTCTTTTCAAACCAACCAAGGTTGGGTTATTTTTTAACCCAGCAGTGTATAAAGTGTAATAATCTCATTACGTCTCTTTTATTTAGGGATCATATGACGGTTTTTTTTTTTTTTAAAGAGAAAGTAAAAAAGGCATCTTACAGCTCAAATTCACCCGAAATACCCAGTTTACTGTCATTTAACAGACAAGTCTCCAGTGAGTTTGTTTCCTCATTTAAGTCAGATAAAATATGTCTCTCCTATCATAGATTTTTCTTCTGGAATAAAATATCCCTCAGAGTTTGTTTTATGTGAGTCCGTCTGTATTTTTACAGGCATGTTGTTGATTATTATCGCTTTACTGGGGAATGTCCTCACAGAGACTTCAGGTAAGAACAACACAAACACATTTGGATTTCATTCAGATTTCCCTTACTATAGCCTAATAACCATGGCTTTTTTGTTTTACTTGTAGTAAAAACCATGGTTCACTTTTTTGTAATAGTTCAATGTTTTAATAACCTTTTCTGTTTGTTTTTACTAAAACTGCAAGAATAGAATACAAATAACATGTTAGCAATAGACAACTGTACAAAATAAACAAACATATTATGGATAGTACTGTTAGAATTGCTTTTAAATAGTTAATACATGATACAATGATCGAGAATTAGATCAAATTAAAGTAATTTAAATAAAAGTAACCTCTTATTTCCAGTCCAGAGTATGCAAAAATAACTGGTTTGGGCATCCTAATTGATTCATAACCTATGGGTTTAATAAATTATATGTTGCTAATGAACAATAACATTAAAATAAAATGAAAATTTTAATTATTTCTCGTGCAGTAAGTTGATCAGTATGCATATGCTCATTTATCTCAGGACTAAAGCAACGCTGGCAGTATACTAACATCGGCTCGAGCACATTTTACACATTATAATGGAAGATTTTGGGAAGGTGGAAGGGAGGGTATCATGTATACACTGTTTGAAATACACGTTTTTAATTAAGTTCATTTAATTTTCTTCTCCGAACTGATGACTGTCTACTGATAATAATGCAGGCAGAAATTATTTTACGCTACAAATCGAAGTCGAATGTGATGATACAAACTGTGATAAAGGTCTATTACCCAGTGGTTGTTGGTCTTTATGTAAGAAGCTAATGCTGACAAATAAAAGACATTAAATTCACTGTAAAAGCCAGATTTTTTTTACTGTCAGTTTTAGTTGTTTAGTGATATTTAAAACAATAATTGCAACCTGTCCTGTTGGTCTTAATGAATAATATAGCTGCAAGCAGAAATCACTGGGGTTCAAGCAATATAAAGCCTTCATCACTTCTGTGCTGTTGGGATCTAGTTAAACCCCAACGCAGAGCACAAAGAACTGTAGGACTGACATCATAACACATGCATGGTAGAGAATATGCAAACACACACTCACACCCACAAATGAAAGGGTTAGACTGTCAAACCCTATGCACTAAGCATGCATACACACACACACAATTTGTTTTTTTAAGGCTCTGCTTTTGTTACAGTATTTTCACGCTTTAGTAGACTTGGCTATGTCCGTTTTCTAAAGGACCCTGCTATTGCTGTCCTAGTAGCAAAGTTCAACATTTCTTTGAAAATTATTGACCAAGAGCAGGTGTTAACTCTGGCCATTGAAGTCCTTGGGTCGGGCTCCAACCCTGCAGCCAAGGCAAGCCTGAGCATTATTCCACAACTGCATAGTTAAAACAGGTTTTTGAAAAGAAATTCTAATATTTAATAAACAATTTGTTTGATAACCACTGTAGAAGCAAGGATATGTTTAAAAATGTGTGAGATACAATCTTTTATGCATGTGAAAAATGCCAAGGCGTCTCTAGTGGCCAATTTCTTTTTCAATTTTTCATAGTGAGTCGAACAAGCCCAGTGAGTTTCATCCCAATCACCCTCCGTAAACCTTGTCTGAAAGTTACTCAAATGTAATTGGTCAACAACAGCTGCATTTTTAAGATCAAGACTAAGCCAATCCATGGGTCTATTGGGTTTGTGGAAATGACCTAAGCCAATCAGGCCAAAAACCTAGGACTAGTTTTCAAAAGTAGTTTTTTCAGAAATGCCCAAACGTTTGCCACAATTGATATGTGCATCTTCGGCATCTTGCACAAAGGATTCCAACAATATAAGACACTTGAGCCTGAAGAGCTTAGGAGTGATTTTGACCTTTAGATCACTGTAGCTCCCCGGTCAGGCCAACTGGGCCAAGCCTTGGAGATGTTGTAAACTGTATGAGTACTTCCATTTCTCCAAGCTTGAAGTCTGTATGACTTACAGTTTGGTCTGCCCTGATCCTTGGAAATTATAATAGTTACAATAGGCTCATCAGTAGTGTTCATCATTGCAGCAAATCCACCAATTGAAGAATCCCAGATCACATGAATTCCACATGAAAATTCACTGAATAGTAAATGTGATCACACCTATAATATAATATTTATATTGATGCACACAGATATAGATTGAAGACATATAAACTGTATATTTGACTAATCGTATCTCTATCTGTCAGTGTCCTTCACTGTAGAGGTTCCTGCTGATCCTATAGAAGCTCGTATCGGATCCACAGTGATTCTGCCATGCTGGATCTCTCCTCCTGAGAACGCTGAAGCTCTGGAGATCCGCTGGTACCGTAACGAGCAGTTCAGCAACCCTGTTCTGCTCTATAGTCATGGGAGGATCCAGGACATCCAGGTGGAATTGTACAGGAACCAAAGCTCTTTGGCTCAGCGCTCAGATCGGTCTCGTGGACTGAAGGATGGAGACGTCTCTCTACGGCTGGAGAAACTCAGAGTTCAGGATGATGGTCCATTTCGCTGTTATGTGAGTGGAGAAAATACATACGGCAGTGATGAAGTGCTTCTCAAGGTCATGGGTGAGTAGCCGCTTTTTAAGGATTTACATCCAAGCCTTGGGTATAGTATATACTGCTCATTTTTGCTAAACATCTCCTTTTGTGTTTGACTGATTAGAAGAAGTTTTAATGGTTTACTGGAGGATGAATAATTGACAGAATGTGCATGTTAAACTGTTTCAAGATCATAGAAAGACAGAAAGTAAAAACACACACTTACTGTAGGTATTTTTGGTTTGTCTGGAGAGGATCTGAACATATGTCTGTCCTTCTCTCATCAGCTTTAGGGTCCACTCCTGTCCTTGTTCCACAGCCTCTGGATGATGGACGTGTGAACATCAGCTGCAGGTCCAGTGGCTGGTATCCAGAGCCCAGCATCACGTGGACATCAGATGATGAAAGGGTTCTTCGTCCTGGAGGATCATCTCACAGTCGTGGAGAAGACGGAATGATCGCTGTCCACAGCTGGACAACTGTCTCTTACTCAGATACTCAGCTGGTCTCATGTTCACTGTCCATCAGAGCTGGAGAGTTCCAAGAAAGTAGGATTGACGTACAGGCCATCATCTGTTCAGGTCAGAGAACATTTTCACTTATGCTTCATCCTCATTCCAGGATCTTTGTAGTTCTACATTAAACGGTCTCAGTATATACAGTGCTCACTCTCCCCAGTACTTTGAGCTGTGTTTTACACATACAGATCACCACCCCTCTTTATGCGGGGACTTCTCATTCCCTCAGAGTCTTTCAGAGGATGCTCGGCCTCATGTTCACCACCATGCAGTCCCTTCAATCTTGGCTCAAACCCCAAGTCCTTTCCCACTGCTGGTACCTGGGATGGTTTAATGTCAGGCTAACCCACTGCTGCATCAGAGCCTTGGCCTCTTAGAAAACTTCTTGCTTGTTTCTATCAGACGTTCTGTTGGGACTGACCTCCAGACAGAACCTGGGTTGGGGAGCTCTGTGTGAGGGCAAATCAACGTTCAGCTCCTGGTCAAACCTGGAGCAATGTCTGCATATCAGCTGCCTCAAATGTTGGCAGTCTGTCAAGCCCTAAAAACCTTTCTACAGGCCTTACCGGGGCACCATGTCCTAGTCCGCTCTGACAACACAACACTTCAATCGCCAAGGCAGTCTCAGGTCACACTCTCTTCAAAGGTTGGCTCATCGCCTCCTTTTATGGGCAATAGGGGTGGCATGTACATATACATGTTTTCTTACTGAACTGTCATGGTACTGACGTTTGATAACCAGGTGAGCGTGATTTCAGATTCACATCCTTGTTGATCCTGGAACAACATTCTAATCAACCAATCAGAATTGAGGAATAACTTTTCTAGAAATATCTGTTTTAGGCTTACAATCATAGTTAGGTGCTTCTACACCCTTGTTAATCGGCTATCATTTCCCACTGCTTTTAGGCATTAATTTTGGGTTGGGGTAGGTTTAAGGGTAAGGATTGGGATAAGTTTGTCTGTTTGGACACTAATGTTGATCCAGGATCATGTCTTACTTGGCAAAACCACGGCGACCTTGATAACCACCAGCAGAAGAACAGAGAGTGTTGCACACTTGAAAACAACTGTTCCCGAAATGTGTATCCAACCTCTCACATACGGCACAAACCCAGATATTCCACAATATTTTCATATGTGCGATGTAACATATCTAAATGCTAAATTATTATTATGTAAAAAGACTTTGTCCTTCAGTCCCGTTCCAATGGTGAAACAGAGGCAGGCTGATGTTTGTTTCACTGTATTTTATTTTGATAAAGTACCAAAGTACTAAAGTACTGTCAAGCTAGCAATGCTGGAACTGGTGTGTGTGTGTGTGTGTGTGTGTGCCGACGCGATCACTTCATCTGTCTCCTTACTAGCAGAATCCCCGTTGGTTACACTTTATTTCAATAGTTCATTTAGACATTCTACTTACTGTAAGTAACTTTGTAACTTCTTGTCAACTAAATCTCATTAATTCTCAACTACATGTCTACTAACTCTCAGAGTAGGCTTAGGGTAGGTTTAGGGTTAGTAGAATAAGTTGACATGTACTTGCAAAGTTTCTGATAGTCAGTATGTTGTGGATTCACCAAAATAAAGTGTTAGAAGATATTAAGCAGACAGTCTACTAATACTCTAATGACTGCTAGTTGACATGTAGTTGCAAAGTTATTTACTGTTAGTAGAATATCTACAAGTGGACCATCGAAATAAAGTGTTACCTTAACTTTAAACAGTTATTGTCTTAATGCATCACTGTATACAGGTCTGCTTTTATTTGTGTACACTTATGATGAAAACAAAACATTGTGCTTTTATAAAATAAAAAAAACAATAGGGCATTGCTTTCTGCCATTTTAGTTTCCTTTCTGTGTGCAAATAAAGCATATCACAAAAATTAACTGAAACTCATCATATATAGGCTACATTACCTACTTTAGTGTAGTAGTGTACTGTAGTGTTGCACCTTCATTGCACTGTTTTCACTCTTTGTTTATTTGCTAACTAAATAAAATATATGTCAAGAATGTATTCCATGTATATATTTGTACTGCAGATTATAAATAACATTATAATGCAATATCATTTTAGTATTTTTTTGGAAAAAAATCCATTTGTGAGTATGACTTACACCATTTTAGAGGCTAAAGCACCATCTACTAGACACCTTTATGACCGGAACCGGTCAGTCTTTTCATAGCTTGGACCGCTCTTCAAGTGATGTGTCCCATGTGTTAATCTTTCTGCAAGAGCTACTGAGAACCCCATCAATGCTCAATGTTTATCAGGCTGCTATCGCTGTGAATCATTCTGTCGAAGCTGGCCTCTCAGTCAGCTGGGACAACCTCGTTGTTAAGTTTCTGAGTTGAATCTGCCTCACCCTCACTCTGTTCTGTCTGGCACATGAACGAATCGTTCAAGAACGACATATATGTATTTTTTTTACTTAAAATGACTGTAATTGATTCATATATATTTTTTAAAGTGTTTAGATTCACCTTGTTTCTCATATTTTTCAGGTCCATGGAAGGCTCTTTTCTTCACTTTCCTTGTCTTTGCTCTTCTGGGTTTGGTTGTGTTTATCCTCTACAAGTACAGAGAGAAACTGACAGGTACAACCGCATTGAAAGATTTCAGAAGAATCCATCTTCAGTTTTTAAGCATCCTGCATCCTGTGTTGATTTTTATTCTGTTTTTTAGGGAAGAAACCAGCTGAAGAAGGTGAGTAAGGAGAACTTCATTTGCAATCTGAACAGTCATGAATCATATAAACACCTTTAGACACCAAGTTACAGGGAGAAAAACAATCCTGAATTGTTAATGAAACATGGAGACTGCTCCTGAATAGAACGATTATCATACCTTCACGCAAATCCTTCCTAGTTAACAAAACAGTTAGTACCTGTATGTGATTTATCACTACTGTACTTTTTTAGTACGTTGCTTGCTTGTATTGTTTCTGCGCTGTGAAGTGACATATCGCGTGCCGCCACATTTTGCTGAGGTGAAAGATGTTTCAAGTAATTTCAAAAGTTACAAAATAATGATCTGACACTGACGTTAAGCCGGTCAACATGCTGAATCGGGACAGTTTTTCCCCAGGCACTCTTTCAAACCGCGTCTGCCAGAAGTGTCAACGGCTTTAATGCACATCTTTTAAAAATAAAAGTCTCACATCAGAGGGAAAAAAGACACTTATAATTATGTTTTTTGTTGTTGATGTTGTTGGTTTTTAAGACACAATTTCGTATAAATATCTATTAGAAAGGCATGTGTATAGCCCTAATATGGATTGTGTATTTACACTGAGTGGAAATAGACCTCCTCGTTGGCAGAGGCGTTTTACACTAACACTAACTCTAACTAAAATCAATTTATATTTGTACCAAGTGTAAATAGCTGCTACCTTAATAAAATGAGAAAGTAAGGTATAAACTACTAATAATCATTAACTGATCAGGTACAACATTAAAAGCACCTGCCTAATATCACGTAGACCCCCCTCGTCCTGAAAAAAACTGCTCTGGGCTTTACATGACCTCTGATCTGTAATCTCTGGCACCAAGACATCAGCAGCAGATCCTTCGAGTCCTGCAAGTTGTGAGATGGGGCCTCCATGGATGGGGTTTGTTTTGCAATAGGATTGAGATCTGGGAAATAAGAAAGCAGAGGTAACCGCTTAAACTCTTTATCATGTTCCTCAAACCATTCCTGAACAGTTTTTGGGTATTATTCAGCTGAACGGATCAGGGAAGCAACGTTACATGGTCTGCAATGATCTTTACTTACTTTGTATGTGTCAAAGCAACATGCAAATGAATGCCAAGACCCAAGGTTTCCCAAGATTTTGGTGCTTTGGAGCTGCTCTGACGTAATCATCTAGCCATCACAGATTGGCCGCAAATCAATTAGAACTTTTCAGATCTGTTTCTAACACATGCAATTCAAGAACTGATTGTAGCTGTCTTTCTCTAATAATGTTTTGTTTTTATTTTAGTTGTGGGAGACATAATAGGACTGAGGAAACATGCAGGCAAGACATCAGTTCAGTTCTATATGCAGATACATGTAAATATAAATCACACTAGGAGGGTTAATAATTGTTTTATTTTTCCCCACAGTTAAGATCACTATTGACCGTGAGCGTATACATCCAGATCTGATGGTCATGAAGAACTGTAAAATTGTGAAAAACTGTCCAGAACACCATCACACTGGAGATGGATTTCCATATGAATTATGTGCATTTGGAGCCCAAAGATTCACCTCTGGTCAACACTACTGGGAGGTAGAGCTGGTGCTAAACAACACATCTCCTAAAAACTGCTGGTTAATTGGTGTGGTGAAAGATGGAAGTTTTACTTCTAAAGACAGATCTGCTTTAACTCCATCAGCTGGTTACTGGTTCTTGTGTTCAGACGGTCCTAATGGCTTTCACACCAACACTGATCCACCAGTTACACTCTCACTGACACCAAGACCTGAACGACTGGGAGTTCTGTTAGATTATGATGACGGTCAGCTTTCATTTTACAACGTGACAGAGAGTAAACATCTCCTGACCATCAGCTGCAGATTCTCTGGACCAGTCGTTCCTCTGTTCAATCCTGGAGTCGGAGATCCAAGTCCACTTGAAATTCTGGATTGTCCAATATTTTTAGAGTCCAGCAGACTTTTGACAGAGTATTCACAGCCAAGACTGACCTGACTGACCACTGCTGTCCTGTACTGGACGTGAAGAAGGACAGGTGCCCACAAAAACACTAATCTTCAGCCGATGTCAAGGTGTTGGATTCTCAGTCTACTTACATGGAGATAATGTAATTTCATGTATTTCTGTTATTTGGTCAAAATGTTCAAGTGGTTGTCAAGACCTCAAGTGTTGGTAGAACAGAGATGGTTCACTGTGCATAGTTTAGCTCTCAGACACATCTGGTGAATCCAGCCAAACTCTTCAGGGTTTCTAGAAAACTCTCTCCTGATCATGTATTTATGGGTCACTCTTATGTTCTGAACTATGTGTGTGTTTATGTGCATGCACAGTATTGCTTATCCAACAGTGTGCATTTACTTTTCACACAAAACAGTGGAAATATTTAACAGAATCAATGAAGCAATGTACATGTACAGGAACGACACCCGAAAACTGCAACCTTGAGAAAAGAAAAGGAGCAGTTCAGTCTGGAGGAGATCATCAGCCGTCCTGAGTCTCTCAAACTTAACTTCATCTGCACTAATCCTGAGTGAGAGTTCACAGATACATGTTTCTGCTTTTAACATTTTTAAAACATCTGTTTCAATCCTGTACTTATTTTTAATGAAATAATGCACTCTTTAAGATCGAGGTTTAAGTTTATTATCTGGGTTTTAATTACTAACACAAATGTTTTTAAAGGAGTGGTTGAATGTGATTCTATGAGCAGCAGCTCTAGAGAATAGAACTGGTGTCTCGACTGAATGAAATCTGGTTTATTGTTATGTTGGGAAATAAAGGGGTGCTGTGTTTTTACCTGAGCCTTCTTTACATGACCAGAGCTGCTGAGGAGAGGTTAAGGAGGGTTACTTCTGTTCTGTGATCTCTATTTAGTTTATCTCAATTTCCTGTTTATCCATGCCAGTTAAATAAATATATTTATGTGTGTGTGTGTGTGTGTGTGTGTGTGATTTCTTTATTATAATGTATTATTATTATTAAATATTATTATTTTTAATCTATTATTTCGAGTTTTGTAAATTCCACGTGTCAGAGCATGTTTTTCTGTGTGCTATATTGTGTTTGAGGTTTAATTCTTCTGTGTGTGCATGTTTTTAGATCAACGGTGGAGTTCATGAAGTTGATGCTGTGTGTTTTTGTGACTCAAGCATTTCATGATCAGATTATCACACTGTGCTTTTATTCACACACTCTGATGCTCTGACCCTCAGTGCCATTGTAAGAATGAAATCTTAACTTTGTTAACAGTTTTTGGATGAAGAGCCAGAGTTCAGATGGGTTTGATCTGTGGTGGTGCTGGAAACTACATGCTCCTGATGCTTTCACACCTTACTCCTCACCCTCGTTATCAGTGTTGGGGAAAGTTACTTTTAAAAGTAATACTTTACAATATTGCGTTACTTCCTAAACAAAGTAACCAATTACGTTACTTAGTTACTTTTTATGGAAAGTAATGCGTTATATTACTTTTGCGTTACTTTTTAAATATGGGCAGA
>JAUCMU010000346.1:0-13514 GCA_032275025.1 Enteromius treurensis
CAACTGTTCTGGAACAGTGTTGGAAACACAACTGAACACTGATTTCTAGTCGTGTCCTCTTTTGGAAGCACTTTCACTACGACACACAGCGTCTCCAGAACATGGCGCCCGCAGCAACACTACAGACAGAATAATAGCGCCGCCTTCTTCCTTTATGGAAACATTTGGGCGGTGTTTGAAAATAAACGCACTAAAAGCACCTGTTGGATGAGTTTAGCAGCAGTCTCCTCCGGTCGCTTGGGAGCGTCGTGGACAGAAGAGCGCAGCTGGAGGAGGTGTAAGGAGGAGGACAGGTGCTTGGAGTCAGGATCCAGCTCAAGAGCTTTCTGAAGATGCTTCATGGCAGAATCCAGCTTTTCATCGTCCTCGTCTATAGCAGCCAGTTCAGCATGAACCCGACACAACATGTCCAGCAGCAAACTGTGCACAAACACACAGGCATTAAACAGAGTCTTAACACAGATTCAAAGCAGCTTCAGAGTAATAAACAGGGCAATAACAGAATCAATGCTCAAATACGACACAAATCAAATAAAGTCAGTTCAATGTTGATTCCATTCAGTTCAATAACAGTGTCAATGCTGCACAAACATGTCGCTTGGGACACATCACTTCACACTAGAATACAGTACATGAGACTAACTTTAGGATTTTTGAAGTCTTTTTAAAAATGTCTTTTTAAACTTAAATTAATACAATTATCAAAACTTAAACTAAAATGAAAATTAAAACTGATAATGTTAAAATAAATAAAAAGTATATATATATGAATAAATACTAAAACACTATATAAATTATGGAAGCTTGTTTAATTTATAAAGTTGTAAGATTTAGTTTACGTTTATAGGCCTTGGGGTTCATGCGGCAACGCCCCATTTTTGAATGAGCCAATTAGAGCTAACCAAAGGACAAAATTCAACATTTTTTAAATATTTATTGATCTAGTGAGTCCACAGATTACTGCAGTGGTTTGATCGAGATAACAAAAAAAAAAAACAGCGACTAGTTCGCAAAAGTACGTTTTTAACATATTTGTTAATAACTAATGAACAGTTTGATTGACAGCAATGGTTCTGGAGGCAAAGTGGCTCAGTATGAGGAGATCTATCAAATGATATACAGATTGTGTGGGTGTGTGAAACACCATGGGATTACTGAGCCACAAAACTAGTTAGCGCCAACTAGTGGCCGATTTCTTTCAAAATTCTTACAGACCTTTAGGACCATGAGTCCAGTTTCGTTCTGCTCTAACTCTGTTAACCTTGTCTAGTGAATATAACTAATTGACTGATGGCGGCCATGTTTTATGAGATATCCAAATGATAGGATTGTTATTGGACAACGACACTGCATACCACATTTTTAAGTCAATCCGACTCATGGTTTCCAATAGACACCCAGTGGCAGATCTACACAATTTATTTTTATTTGACCAAAGTTCTTCGACTTTGTTCAAGATATCTCATTTCGTTCATGAGTTATAGCCATTTGTTGTAACATACTGTAGGAACCCTTAAAAATCCTAACAATTACAATAGTGTTTCAGCGCTACACGCTCGAACCCATAAACAAAAAAATACTGAGTGAAGGAAATGGTCTTCCAGAATAAATAATACTTATATAATATAGCATTATAGAAATGTTTTGTCAGAAGCAAAAAACTCCCATGCAAGTAGTGCTTTAGTAGAAGGTTTAATGAATTTTTAAAAAAAATTAAAAAATGTTGCCAGGTAGCTGAAATAAAATGTTTAAATTGATTTATTTTAAACATTTATATTAATTCAAACTCTAGAAATGTTTTAATGGTTTTAGTTAAAAATAATAACCCTGAAAATAGCCACTATATGACTCCAGAAGATGTAGAGTATAGCGTATATGTGACTAATTTTAGTATATTTTAAGGTGATTTTTTGTTTTGTTTGGAGCCTCTGGTCACTGCTTTCATTGTACAAAGATGCTTTACATTCTGCTGAACGTCTCCACACAGTAAATAAACATGACATAAGGATGAGTACATTTTCTCTCTCTTTTCATTCCTCTAATGACTATCCAAAAGTAGACCTAAACCGGACTGAACTCATATAAGACTGCTGTAATGAAGCAGTGTGTTTCAGACCTGTGTGTGTGCTCCAGCGCTCCAGCGAGGGTGAGCAGGGCCTTCTGGACTCTCTTTCTGAGGTTATGTTGGAGAAGAGGCAGACATGTGTTCCACAGACACACACACACCGCTTGAGTCGCCCGAGCGTCTCCTTCCCTCAGCGCCGTCTGCAGCAGCGCTTCCAAACGAGAGATTACACTCAACCGCAGCTGCAGGAACAAGACCTTCACTCAGCACACGCTTCATGATCTCTTATTAGACATGTATATGAAGCAGACCTTCATCTGAAGGAGCGCTCAGCACTGAGACCTTTTTATAACGGAAACCGTCAGCATGTTTTAAATACTTTAATACTGCATTTAGATTCATCATCAACTTGGCTTCTAATCTGAAATGTATAAAGATGGGAGAAACACTATTTTAGTATCACTGAGATAATATTACAGTTTTTATTATTGGTTGCATTATTTTTTATTCTATAGTTTCCATGTTCGTTTTAAACTTTATTTTAAACTCTTTTAGCTTTTTTAAAGTTTGAGTTATTTTAGTAAATCAAGTTAAACAAAGTTGCAATGAGAAATGTTGCCTTGTCAGCTAGCTGAAATAAAACTAATTTAAATTGACTTTTTAAAATTCAGTTAACATTTATTTTAAGTACCAAAAATGATTAGTTAACATAAAAATTGCCATCTTAATTTGGAGATTTAATTTATAATGCTTGGATACAATTGTTTTTGGAAATTGAATGTTATATTATTTTAATATATATATATATATATATATATTTTAAATAAAGCAAAATGATAAAGCAAAAATAAAAGCAAATATAAATTAGCATAGTATTAGTAAATAATATTGGCATATAAAAACTGTAAGACATGTTTCTAAAAACTACTTAAATGTCCTAAATGAACAAAGACCTAGTCCTGGCTTAATCTAATTCCTGTCTGGGAATTTGTTTTACTATATTTAATATACTGCATGAATGCACTTTGGTTGACACGAGTTGTTTTAAATGCGCTACAGAAATGAAATGCAACATAACCTATTCATATAGAAATGAATAAATAGCAGGAGCTGAAGGGGAGCAGGTGGGACAGGAATCTCTGTATTTTGGGAGCAGGTGCACATGGAGTCAAATTGAGCAGGAGCGGATGGAAAAATCAGAGCGTTAGCCCACATCTCAGCCAAAGCCTTGATTACTGTCAGGTTGTTTATATAGTTCACAAATCAATATTAATATCCTGTTCAAACCTCTATTTCTCAATACGTTCCCGATGCCTAAAAACTAAACAGTGCGCAACACTAAAACACCAAGGTCTTGTGGGTATGAATGTTTACTCAGCAGGTGAATATAAGAGAAGCAGCACCTGCACGCTGGCTCTGGAGTAATTCTCCATTCTGTGTTTGTTCAGCTCCAGCTCACACTGAACACAGTCCGTCATCACACTCTGACCGACCTTCAGGAACACAACAACAGACCTCAGAGTTACAAAATCAACACTGTGCATAAGCAAAGTAGCACTTTGTGAGGAAACGTGGAGTCTCACGGTGACCTCCATGGCTCGGAGCTCCTTCAGGCAGTGGCATGCTGTCTGGTGCTGCTTTAACTGCAGAGAGAGGAGAGCCAGATCCAGCAGGAACTCAACCCTGAAATCAGGAGGGTTAAACTAATTATACAGATATTTTAAAGCACATCCTACTGAAGCTCATTGGTTTATCACAAGCTTAGGTGCTTAGAGAAACACTGACAGAGAGGAGGATGAATATGAATAATGTCCTGTGTTTTAAGAAGAATCTGTCCATTAGAAGTTATTCAGGCAAGTGAATCGGATTTGTGTTTTCTGCTTCTTTGAAGATCTCTATGCTGTGGACATCAGAACTTTTTGTCACAAGATGGAGCATAACTTTTCTGAAGACTTTGCAATGCAGCATCTGCACTGAAAACAATGGACTCCAGCTCTCACTCATAGAGAAACCATAATATCAAAACTTCTGGATCTGGTGGGTTTGTGCTGTTGTTCCAACGTTTCTACAGAAACTAACAGTTTTATTCATCAAGGATGCATTCAATTAATAAAAAGTGACAGCAAAAGCACTTTCTGTTCATCTTTGAATCCTGAAAAATAAAATGTATGATGGTTTCCACAAAAATATTGCGCAACCAACTGTTGATAATACAACACTGATAGTAATCAGAAGTGTGTGTTGAGCAGTAAATCAGTATATTATGATGATTTCTGAAGATCATGTGACACTGAAGACTGGAGTTATGATGCTGAACATCACAGAAATAGAGATTCACACAGAACACAGATGTTCTACACTGTAATAATATTTCACAGTTTTAGTGTGTTTTGGATCAAATTAAAATTGCATTGAAAACATTAAGTCTTTTTTCTTTTGCAGAATCAAAAATATTAATGACATCATTTGTGCAATGAAATGCATTTTCAAAAAGAAATTAAAATTTTAAATGTCTTTCTGGCAGGTGTGAGCAGTATTTAGAATACATCCATTTGAAATACAAAGTACTATTTTGTATTTAAATATATTTAAGCTTAGTACTTTTGTCTTTTCAAAATACAAAAATACTAACATGAATGTATTTAAATACGTTTCCCAAAGACAAACACATGAATTTCAAGTGCAGTTTTGTCCGTTGTGCCATAAATAAAGTCCAACAATGTGACTCTTCTCAACTTCCTGTTTAAAAGGAAGTCCTGAAGTCAAATAAACCTTGAATAGTGTTGCTGTGAGAGTGTGTGAGTGTATGAGCACCTGTCGGTCGGCGTGATGGAGAAGTCCTGGTCCAGACAAACACTGGATGGACTGGACCGGAGGATGCTGGGAGGCACGCTGATGCTCTGGGTGAAGGGTGGAGGACTGGAGCCTCTGGATTCAGAGACGATGTTGGGTGGAGCACTAGATCTGTGGATGTCCGGCAGAGGACTGGAGGCCTGGAGGTCAGACGCTTTGGGCTCAGATGATTGAGTCAGCAGCAGGAAGATCTCCATCAGAGCAGCTTCATCATCTCGCTTTACTTCACTGACGTCAATCGTTCTGAGAAGAACAGACAAACAAAAACACACTCAACTTATATAGCCGAGCAACTTACTTTATATTATGCAACTAACATCAAGAACACAAAACATTTGGATTTGTGCTAAATTTCAGTTTCTACAATAATTTATGCTTTTTCATTCCTGTTCTGTTCTGAATACCATTACTATGAAAAGGTTTGTTGTGGAGTGAGAGGAAGACAAAATACATGTTTACAGTATTTATCATGATTATTTTATCATTTTCATTTAGTTTAACTTAATGTACGAAACTAACTAAAATTGAAATAAAATTATTAAAAACGGTACAGACATAAAAAAGCAAAAATACAAGAAAATCACAAGAAAATGACTACAATATTAACATTTTAAAAAAAATTCTTAAAATAAACATGACTTAAAATAAAAATGTTCATAAAAACTGTAATAGTATCTCATTGGTACTAAAACAACACTGCTTGGTAGAGGAAGACAATAAGATTATAACATTGCAATTTTTACCATTTACACTATCATTTTCTAGAAAATACAGTACCTTGACTGCAATGAAAGTCACTTTGGAATAGACGCCGATCTGCCGAATGCATACATGCAAATTCTAATGAAATGTTATCAAATAGAGGGTTTTTGTGTGTTATACTACCTTTCCAAAACAAACCACCCAAAAAACCTCTAGAACAAACCTCTAGAAAAGTCAAAGTTAATTTAAGAGTTAAGTTTGATTGTTAAGTTAAGAGGCTTCTCAAAAAAAGAAGCTTGACATGTATTTATGTGCATTAATATTATTAATTTATGTATATACAACTTCTGCTGCTCCCGGAGCAGTGTGGAAATCTGAAGAAAAGGTTTTCAGAGAATCTATATCCATTCGTAGAAACGAGATTCTCAGATCAGAGAGGTGCTCCTGACACGTGGTTGGATTGAAACAGCCGACAGAAAGAGGAATCCTAGCAGATAATGTGAAATACATGCAGTGCCCTTGAAGGTTCGTCTGAGCCTCAGGTGAAGCGCTGTTGGGCAGAAAGCTCTGGTAGGTGACGGATGTGAAGCAGTGCTTATAGATCTGTGAGAATCCTGGATTTGTGGCCCTGAAGATGCCGCTTCAGCTGCTGAGAACAGATGATGGGGCAAAATCCTCCATTCTTCACTGGAACAAGGAACTGCACCGAAACTAAAAGCCTTGCTCTGTTTTCATCTTGATTCATCGCTGCTGAGATTTGCTGTTACCGCCTCAGAAGACACAGAAGCCCTTGCTGGACATATATTATGTGTTTTATGCCATTCTTGACCCCTGCGGCTGCATATATTGGACAGGTGGACAGAAGCTCTACTGCCTCATGAAAACACTTCATACGCATCTTTATAGCTTTCTCAGAGGAATAAAGCTGCAGTATTTTCTCTATAAATGTATTTACTTATTTTATAAATAATGTATTTAATAAAGCATTATCTTTGCAATTTTAGTTGTTTCGAGCACTGACATACAGCATCTTTACATTTGATGGGGCAGGTTCAGCATTTCTGTGTTCTGTATTTGAACACAACTGATAAAATACCTGCTAAAATGAGAAATATCGTTCTTACTGTTTAAGCTTTTGGATCTTGTACATCACAAGCAACTTAGGGTTCCCATCATTCAGCATCTCAGAGACATCCATGAGGTTGTGTTGAACCTGTTGAGGAAACATAGAAATATATTTACATTCATTCACTTAGCAGATGCTTTCATACAGACACATATGGAAATGTAATATAACATATATTTGCTTTATATGTAATAGTGCCATGTATATTTCTTATAAGGTGACATAGAATTTGAACAAATGTATGAGGTAGCAGGGTTATAATAGTTAACTAAAACTCAAAATACACTAAAACCATAAAACCACATTTACTTTAAAAAAATGAATGTTAAAAAAAAAATATATATATACAAAACTACAATGTAACTGGATAAAAAAATAACAAAACTAAAATTTTATTAAAACTTTAACTAAAATTAAAATACAAAATGTAAAAATAAAATGTAATTCAAAATAAAAAGTATAATAGCATCCTAATTAGACTAAAATAACACTGCTTGGTAGATAAAAATATAAATTTATATGCACATGTAAAATGCCCATAATGTCTATTCATTCATGGCTATGTTATGGTAATAAGTAGCAACTACTGTATATGTCAGCTATATCTATTTTACTTTATTTTTTATTTATTTATTATTTATTTTATTTATTTTTTATATATATTTTTAAATACATATCTTGTATATTTGTTTATTTAATATCAACATGTACTAACAGGTTTTAGGAAGGATATAGATAAAGGTGATGAATATGAAAAATGTGCTATATATTATTATTAACACATACATTTTCTCCAGTTTCTAATAGATTTCATATATTTTTTTATATGACAAAAATGTTTTACATATATATGGGGAAACATGCAATCTATCACACAGGAGCAGCAATAACTGCATACTGCAAGACCAAAAACATGGAACAAATAATAATATGCCTTTTTTGGATGTGAATTAATTAAAAGCAACTAAATAAGATATGAGCCAAAAGCATGCCAGTTCTGTGGAGAATAACAAAAGGACACAAGATAAATGGAGTGATGTTGAAATAGAGCCTGAGTGAATGAGGACGGCTGCAGGATTAATAAACACAAGTGACACGCAATACACAGGCGAAAGATTTACCTGTATGGAGAAAAGCCGGGGATAAAGCTCTAGTTTATGTGATTGTATAAACTCAGAGGTGACCTTGGCCATGACAGCTGCTTCTTTCCTCTTCCCAGCATCGAGCAGACATTCAACAAGGTGTCTGAACAAAACATGAGACGAAAACAACATGAAATATGAGCCTGATCTATGTGTCTGGTGTTTTACAGCACGCATTTGAATTTCCAATGCAACCTCTTCAACATAAGACTGTAGAGTCAAGGCAAAGAGCCCGATTCAATTTGAGATCAATGACAAGGCTCTTATAGCTTGTATTAGGAATGAGTTTCTTTTGTGCTCCAGGATTACATGCCTTCAACAATAAAAGAGACATAAAGAAGTTTGATCACATCATAAAGATTTAGCATGACCTTTACACAGACTGACAATCCATCTCTACACAATTTTCTCAGTATAAGTGGCGTAAAAGAGGCTGAACCCTGACATGATTGAAGATTCAGCATATCTGTGAGTCTCAGGATCAGGATCGCTGGAGATCATCGTCATTTCAACGCTTCAAAGGTCATTTAAAGAGACAAACATCTAAAGGCTGCCTTCTTTGAAAGGCTCATGACTGTGCCATATAAACTGAAGCTCATTGTTGTAGCATTTGAACCAATCAGGGGCAAACTATCTGTTACATTTAACAAATAGTGTTTAATACCGCTTTACCAACCCAAGGGGTAACTCAAACTGCAACTTCCCACGAAAGGCAGCTAACACCTCAGAAAGGCGAACAGGCCTCGGATTCCATGGCAACCGACTGATAAGACTGGTTTGTTGCTTGAAGGAATGTGAACAAAGCAACTCTGGAAAACTTTCTTTCCAAACTTCCCTCCAAATTATCAACACATGATTGGCTCTTTGACCCAGAAGAGGTGTGACCTCAATATGTTTCAAAAGGCCCCACGGCAGGGACCCGCTTGGCTTTTTGCTTTTACTGGATGCTGGACCCCCACCATCTCTGTCGTCTCCTGGCTAAGCCCCCGGGACCGATGCAAACACATCGGGTGGTTCTAGTGCAGTCTGCAGTCTTGTGAGACACTAAGATGAGGATTTAACTCCACGGCAACACCTAAGTTTTACACCGGGCCAAAGCCATAGTGGTTATTTTGCTCATTCCTGTCAAACTTTCACATTCAAATATTTTGCATTTTACAAACATTTGTGCGTGTATGTGTGTGCGTTCAGGTTAAGCATGCGTTCAGTGCAGGAGATGTTGAGCAGCGCTGCAGGGGTCAGAGGTCAGAGTCTGATCCTGGAGGCCAGAGGTCATCGCAGCAGATATATGGAGGGTCTGCTCACGCTGCAGGACAGTGTCAGGTCTGAACACCACACATTACACAGCATGAATAAAAAACTAATAACAACTAAACGATTACCTTTTTACGTTTGCGTACTTTGTGCTCAAAAAGTAAAAAAAAAAACACTGATCTGTGTTAGTCGAGCGTCCCTGATGTTGTGTTGGGTGTAGATTTGCGGAGCAGGCGGGCAGCTGGAGTCTGTGGCTAACCCCCGGGACCGATGCAAACGCATCGGGTGGTAATAGATGCAGCGCAGTCTTGTGAGACACATTTAACTCCACAAGTTTAACACCAGGCCGAAGCCTTGACTTTTCATGTAACTGAAGATTCACGGATCCCGACAGATCTCTCTCTCAGCTCTCCTTTCATCTACCAATCATCAGAGTCAGGACATCTTTGGGATTCATGACTCTTCAAACCAGGAAGAACAGAACATGATTGCCAATCCAAAACCTTGGAACCATCAGGACTTTGAGACTGCATCGGACCCTCACCAACGAGGCAATGCAAGTATCATATATATGAAAAATCCTAAAGGACTATGCATAAAGATGATTAAAACTGTGATTTCAAAAAATAAATAAATTCCCTTTACTGCATCCCACATTTTTATTTACTATAGGCAAAACAAAAACTAGCATGATGCACATGAAAATATGAATGTGATATGTATATGTGTGTGACACACATTTGGATGAAACCGTTTTAACATTAGCAGACTAATAAATTTAATGCAATGCATATTTGTAATTCAAACAGAAATGAAACCCGTCAGCTTTATCTATTATCATTTATAATTACCTTTGCATATTTTTATTTCTGTTTAAAAGTGCATTCATTCATGGTTTCAATCAGCATAAATCTGTTCATATTGAAAACATTTAAATATAATCCATTAAAAAGCAAAGAGATGCTTAAAATATGACTAGCTGTGGAAAAACCATTCACGGTGTTAATGTGCATGAGATTGAACCACATCGAATTTATTGATGCTAAATACATAAACTTGTTTTTTACAAATTTAAAACCCGTTTAGTTAATTAGCACAATTACAGAAATGCTGCAAATATGCATCACATTAAGTTACATAAAAAGGTGTAATGCAAATGGTAGAAAAATTAATATGCAACAAAAAAAATTTGATGTAATGAGTATATACGAGGGAATGATATGCCTCATTATCATAAAAACATTCTTATTTATTTGTCAATGGAGTGAATTATGACCTGGACTTCGTTCTTGACTGGTTTCATGATATTCACCCATATTGTGTGCGTAAAACAGTAATTAAATGTCAATGTGAAGCCACCTACAGCATTAGCTCAGCCCTCCACGCGAGATCAGGATCCTGAACCTCCTCCAGAGCCTTGAGTACCTGCGTGAGAGAAGAAACCAGGAGCCGTCTCTGCCCGGGCCTCAGCAAGCGTCTGACGGACTGAAGGTACAGCAGCGAGGCGTTGAACACCACAAAATGATATCTAATGAAGAAAGAACGAGGCGGGAGAGAAGCAGAAAGAGACGTGATTAAAAATAGGGGGATTAATTATTCAAGCGATCACTGTTGGGAAGATCAGAATTCGATTTCTTAGTACATCTCAATTTATCCTGTGAGCGACCTTAGATCTCCAAGCGTGTGAATGAGTAATAAGCGCATGAGCCTTTCAAAGAGCCACGGGAGGCCTCAATGTCCATGAGATATAAAGCAATTACTGCAGGATGGGCGAGGACGGCAACAAAAAGGCTGTGAAGACTCTATTCCGGAGTCGCTAATTTATCCACCAGAGATCAGTGTTTTTTAGCAGCCAGTATCTGAGCGGTTTCCCTCTGGCTGCGCCTGAGAGCCTCTACAGAAGCAGTGATTACACATCCATCACACAACATTTACAAGTTTACAGTAGATATAACATCATCCAGCCGAGCCCTGCGCACTGGACGTCCCTTGATAGTTTGTTACTTTGCTAGTGTTAATATTTTAAAGTTAAGTCTAGGAGGAGTTGCTTAGTGTTTATGATTGATGATCTGGTATATACTGCTTAAATATTTAAAATCTCGTGTTAAAACCTGAAACAATTTCATTTCCATCTCAGAGGCTGTTACAAGGTGTTTCAGAGGAAACATTACAACCCCTGCTGTTGGGGGGGGGAGAGATTTCTCACACACACACACACATATAAAAAAGAGATTTTATAATGTTTCTAAAGAAGTCTTTCTGGTCACCAAGGCTGTATTTTTTTATTTAAAAAAACAGTAAATATTTAAAAATATTATTCGAATTTACTATGTGAATATCTATAAAACTGTAATTTATTTCTGTGATTAAATTTGAATTTTCAGAAGTCTTCAGTGTCACATGATCCTTCAGAAATCATTCTAATATGCTGTTCTATTTCTGATTACTATCAAGCTACAGTTGAGGTGCCCGTTATTTTTGTAGACAATTGTTGATACATTGGGGAAAAAATGCTTTTATTAATCAAAAATGCATTAAATTGATCAAAATTGACAGTAAAGACACTTGTAATGTCACAAAAGATTTCTAATTCAAATAAACGCTGTTTTTAAAACTTTCTATTCATCAAAGAATCCTGAAAAATAAAATGAATCATGGTTTTCAGTAAAAATCGTAAATGAGATCTGAGTTCTCAATAGTTTAGAAAGATTTTTCTCCACAATGTCTCAAAGCATGATCAGATTTGTGCAGTCATAGGTCATACTCCACATGTCCCCTAAACCATGAAAGAGTGATCTCTGAGCAACACAATGCTCTTCTTGGTTGTTTTTCATGATGAAGTGGGTCACTTCAGATTTTTTTTAATCAGGACAAGAGATGAGAGAGAGAAGAATCAGTTCCTATCATCTTTTCTCTGTTTGGAGTGTTTACTCTACCTGGACTTGTCTTTGGCAATCTCAATCGCCTTCAGATAGTACATCGCAGCCTTATCCAAGTCCTCCTGGAAATAGAACAACAAAAATAAGGACAAAATGAAAGATGTGAGGGACAGATTTATCTCTGTGAAGCAGAAACGAGACACCTGAGAACAAAATACTGAGACTTAAACATGATATACATAATAAACATACCTCAGGTCTCATAGAAAAAAGTATTATTTAAAGAACCATATACCAAAGATTGTGCACTTTAATGTTGGAAAGAGCTACATGAAGCATTGCAAATGATATGATTGAATTACAAAATTATGGAAAAATATACGATTATTTATTTAAAGTTGTTTATTATAAATACACAAAAAACATATTTTAATTTTATTGCAAAATAGGCATGCATAGCTACACAAACATGGAAGTGATAAATGGGAGTGTATCATTGAGTTTGTCAACCTCTGAGCTCACAGAATGTCTGTCGTTAAAGCTTAATAAGTTATCTTTAACAATGAATTCCCTATGGAGAGAATGAATGGACTTTTGGCTTCGGAACCCAGCTGTTGGAATAAGTGGTTGTTTACTGTCTCCAGTGAAAAGAGTCTCTGGGAGATCCTATGCAGAGTTTCTTCTCATAATAGAGATCATGTTATATATTCGCAAACTGACATGTTTAGAGTTCAGAGGTCAAAGACGTGCACTCTTTAATGAGCCGAGCAGATTGTCTGGACTCACCGCTGTATTTAGGGAGCGTGAGGAGATGAGCTGACCCTGGCACAGATACGCTCGACACAGGAACTGATTGGCGGGAGGTTTCCCTTCAAAGTACATCATTAAACAGTCCTCAGCGATTTCCCAACAGCCCAGCTATCAACACAGCACAACAACAGACAATGAGTCTTTCAGCTCTCCTGCGTGCAGATCACAACCAGGTGTATTACGCTATAACTAAAAATAAAATCTTTGGAATAAAAAATAGCTTATTTCACCTTGAAATATGCCATGGCATCATTATTTCAATTTTTTTGTAGTTACTTGCACTAAAATAACTTGAAACGAAAAATAAAATAAATTAATTATATATATATATATATATATATATGTATATATATATATATAAACTACATGTATATACAGACATACAAAACTACTTAAAGTAACTACTACCAAAAAAAAACACACAAATAAAACTACAAATTTAACTAAAATTAAAGTAAAAACAAAACATTCAAAAAATAAACACTGATCACAACACACAATCTCAGACCATTCAAAACTTGAAATGCATTTTATTGTGCACAAGCTTATAAAAAATAGACTAATTTATTTTTAATAAATGCACATTTTAACAATATCTGTGTGCATGCTTTCTTTATGCATATTAGTGCACTGTCATTATTCAAGTTAAGTTAAATTAACAATACGCATTGTTTCAAAGCAGC
>JAUCMU010000347.1:0-13508 GCA_032275025.1 Enteromius treurensis
GTCTCCGTTCCCTCCTTCAGGGAACGTGGGTTACAATAGTAACCTAGACGTTTTTAAGGGTTGGGCAGGACATTCAAATGTAGTACCTACTCAAGTAGTAAGCGATTTCGGATGCAGCATCAGTTTTGCTCCTTTTACACTGAAACGCTACCCTGGAGTTTTCAAAGTTTCTTGGATTAGTGCAAACTATAGGCGTAACCATAGCAAACGGGACCTTAAAATAGCCCCCCCAGCCCCGAAAAAAAAACATACATGCACAAACATACATGTAAAAATACACGAAATGTAGATGAAGAGCATGTTCGTTAAAATTATGGCCTACAGCACCTGAATAATAATCACATGAACATTCAAAAAGAAACACTTGTGAAAAAAGCCTACTGCAAGACACTTTAGAATTCATTGTCTTAAATTGTTGTTCTCATTGAGAAGCACTTTCTGCTGTTGGAGATACTGAGAAATGTTTGAGTGCTTTTGAAAAGCTGGCAGGTGTCTTGGCAGTTTACTTCGCAACTGTGTGCTTTATCCAATTTTACGTCATTTTTAAACAGGTTCTTCAGTTAAAATTATCTTCAAGAGAGTTCATGTGTAAATAAATGGAGGAACAACCAGATATGAGGATGCCAGAGTGTGTCTGCGTTAGGGCAAAGAAAGCACAAGGCTTACATTACATTACAATATTTAAAATTGTGAGGTAATAAGATTAAGTATAAGATTAACATATTAGTAATACTGTTTAACATTGTGATGTAGATTATGCATAACATAAAACCTTTTTTTTATATCTGTATGTCTGTTTTCATAGAAATGGTTTAGGTTCAGATTCAGATCAATGCGATTCTCTTTACATTATTTAAGCCTTCAATGGATAGTTACCCAAAAAATGTATCATATACTCTCTGTCATGTTGTTCTGTGTTGGTTAAAACCTCACTGACTTCGAAATAGCTTCTTCTGCGTCCAGACAAAAAAGGTTTGGAAACAATATGAAAACAAAATGTCTTTTTGTGCAGGTTTTTTCGATACAGTTATTCTTAAAACCTCAATAATGAACACTGAATCTTGGATTGAAAGAGAAAAGTTTAAGTGACCAAATGACCCTATACCATCAAACAAACCTTTGTAGTTTAACTGTTCTGCTCTGTCTAACAGGCAGACTATGTCAGTGACATTAGACCGTGCTTAACTTCTTAGCGTAATGCAAAATCAATAGATCTTAAAATAGAAAACAATACATGGTGGTCATGTGGGATATGAATCTGAGTGTGCAAGTGATGACGTATAGCAAAAATTATGTATATTAGCATTCCTTTTTCTCCTACACTCTCAGAAATAAAGGTACAAAAGCTGTCACTGGGATGGTACCTTTTCAAAATGTACACTTTTGTACCTATTAGGTTCAAATATGCACACTTTAAGTAATAATATGTAGCTTTAAGGTACCAAAATGGAGCCTTTAGATACAAACATGTACTTTTTAAAAAGATGCCACCCCAGTGACAGCTTTTGTAACTTTATTTCTGAGAAGTGTACGATTTTTTATTTCTTTGGAAGCAGCTACTGTGAATAAATTCTATTTCAATTCTACAATGATCTCTTCTAACAATCCAAAGTCATTACTGTGGCAGATATCTGATTACATCCTAGTCTAAGGCCTTTTGTCTGGTTTGTAAAACTTTATAAAGATGTATTAATGTTTTATGGCGCAGATAGTTAAAGTGAAGTAACATCTGAGGTGAAATCTAATATTTCCCGTTCAGATATTTCTCCGCGATTCCTGTCTAGACAATCACATAAATGGAGCTGAGGTGAATCCGAGGGAGTTTTTGTCTGAGCTACGACGCTTTCTATTTATTAATGACAAACCCAGATGTATTTTTCATTCGGAATCGAAGTCTTTCGAAACTGCATTATTTATGTCGTTGTGAATAAGGAAGGAGACAAGATGCAGCACATTAATGCATGAATATCACGAATGATGTCATCAAACCAGAAAAGTGATTTCTGCTGTTCTTTGGGGATTTGTTTCCTCGGGAAGCCTGCGCTACAAATCGAAAAGATGGCATACATGAGAGAGAAAAAGTGTTAAACAAGTGTCAGTTAAAAAAAGTTAAACAGAAACTGCCATGACACCAATGAATAAAGTATGTTTTTTAATATCTTTCTTTCAGTGAAGCATCAGAAAAGATATTTTCTATCCAACATGGACTAAACTGTTTTATTGCTTGTATCATTTTATTGCATCACCACATTTAGAAATGTTCATCAGTGAACTTCAGATTAATTGTCATAATAAACAACTTTTCTTGCCGCTTATTAGTCTAACTGTTGGCAGTTTACAGTTACCAGGCAACAACTTGGCATATTAAAATTAAATGAGTTTGCAGGTGTGTGTAAATAATCGTTTTGAAAGTGACTCACACAATCAGAGTCATACGTCAGTATATTGTGTATGTATTCAAGGTCAGCTGCTGAAGTGTGTGGTTTGGCATAGGAAAATAAGCACAAAACAGATGCGCTGATGAAATAAGTTGCATGCCATCAGCGCAACCTGCAAATGATCATTTATTA
Organism: Enteromius treurensis; assembly: GCA_032275025.1. Lineage (NCBI taxonomy): Eukaryota > Metazoa > Chordata > Actinopteri > Cypriniformes > Cyprinidae > Enteromius > Enteromius treurensis. The sequence continues at coordinate 2,571 of JAUCMU010000347.1, forward strand.
TGCTCGGATTTTAATAGCGAAAAGATTCAGTGGGTTGAAAGATTGCTTCAGGTGTGTGTGTGTGTGCATGCGGCTCGACCAGTATGGAAAATTGAGCTCAGTCATTTGTAAAAATTTCTTATTTGGGAAGTCATCAGAAAATTCTTGTCAAATTAGATTCAATTGATTAAATGAATAGCTCGAGACAAATGTTCATTCTGCTGTGAAACAATAAACAGTATGTAAACTATGGAAATATGTAGTAAACCCATCATGAGGAATCATTTGATTATCTGAGCCTTTTGCACTTGGAATGCAGCCTTTATTGGTGGAAATATGGAGTGGTGAGCCATGACTATGTAAAGTGAGTCGCTTCTAATAGATATCACCTGGCTGGAATATATTACTTAGGAAAGAATGTTTAAATGATATTATCCTTCCAATTCTATCATACGAGATTTAAACACAATACCTTATCCTTAGCTTGTGTCTCCTCATTTACTCCACTGAGGAATGAATAAGAAAAGGATTCTCTTCGCTATGTATTTATGGCAGGTCTTTGGCTTCGCTCCTTTTGGTGGAGGTCCCCAGTTTGTCTTACTAATTTCTGCTAAATGGCTCTCTGGAAACTTCACTGGAACATAATGGAGGTTATTAGAGCTTTAGGTGAAACCAGATGTGGGAGGGTCATAAAATCTGCATTTCTTTAAACGGTCTACTCCTGCGGCACTAGCGCTTCGTGCTTTGACCTCGCTTTCCAAGAAAATGCTTGAAATGGGAGGTCCGTCGGTATCCTAACATTTACGGAACGATGAAAAATTGATGTGAACTCTTCTTTAATCGTGGTTCTGTTTACAGCACACCAGGGCCTTGTCTGAAATTGAGGTTGTTGCCCTCATTTTTGGGCCCTGTTTTATTTTTAGCCATTTCTATCGATCATAATGTCATAATCTGACACCTTTTCTGTGATGAGTTTCTAAAGCACCCGACCTCAGGGGTCTCAGCAAGGTCTGCAATGCAGAATTTTTCTGTAGACAGAAGCTAAGTTTGAGAGCTTTTGTTTTATTTTTTATTTTTTGCATGCTGTGGCTCGCATACCTCTGACAAAATGATAAGGACATGTAGACAGTACAAGAGCTCCCACTTGACCTTTATTCTAATAATATTACCAGGCAAGGTGCTTTTCTTCACGCTCTGTTTTAGATGGTGTCATGTTGACACATTGGAAGAGGGGTCATAATGTAGCAAGGAAAATTGCTGTTGCGTCCAATCATTTTTGCTGATAACAGTTGTTGCCACAAACGCATGAAAAGCATTTTAGGGGACAATCGTTTCAGAATCACACAACAGACGTTAGCAGTGTGACAGGTGTTTAATGGTAATGTTATACTCATGCCATAGCGGTTGAGGAAATGTCACTGTGATGAACTGAGTCCTATGTTTCCTCCATGTGGCCCCTTGAGGTTGTGCACATTTTCAGCCGGCGTTCATCTACGGTTCTGCTTCATTCAAAACTGGTTGATTAAAAAAAATGACAAAGAGCAATATTTTTTTATAAAGGAAACAATCTGGCCTCACATTTAAACTTCATTAGCATAATAAAGGCAGAAGGAGATTAGGGTGGGCAGTGATTAAAATGACTGCAGCAGTTGTGATATCACGGATCAGTTATTTTTGTTTAGTCATTAAAGCTAAAGCCAGTGTCCGTATAATATCACCTCAAACACTAAGCCTTCATGAACATGAAACGAGGCTATAGGACAAGTGAATGTTATTCATTCTTGAAATAGAGCGCGGCAGGGATGTATGTTTTTCCAGGCCAAAACCTAAGTTAGCTTTCCAGCATTGCCTATAGGCTGTATAAAGTAAGGTTTGCCATTAATACAAACTCAGGATATGTTCTTGTTTCATTCAATATCAATATTAGGTTATTTTGACCCAGCAGTTGGGTTAAATATTTAACCCTACCTTCTGGGTAGTAACCCAACCACTGGGTCAAAACAACCCAGTTCCTGTATTTAACCCAACATTTTTTTTTTTATGTGTGTTCTTGTAGCTGTGCATGTTGTGAGTTTTTGATGGTTAGGCTAAGCACGTACTAGGAGCTTTTAAAGCTTTTTGCATGATTTTATTCTATTCAGATCAATAGTAACATATGATGTATCCTCCATAACTCTTGCTAATAATATTTCTGCCAAATCAAGGTCTTTTAAGTGTGAATATAGACCAGCCATTTCAGAACTCCCACTATAAATTAATTTATTGTGTTTCTTTCATAACTTATTTGATGTGTTTGCAATGGGGAAAAAATAGTTTGGAGTCAAATACTTCTATGTTGACATTTGGAGTTATTCAGTCCCTTAAATTAAATCTCAGTGTTTCACTTAATTTATAGACCAAAGAACACATTAATTGATCGAAGGGAATCATTTTTATTTAACATGCTCCTTGAAGGTATATGAATGGCTAATGCATTAGAATGCATGAATTTTAATGTCTGTTCAATAAATATTCCGAACAAATAACATTGAGAGGGTCGCTGGCTCATTCGACTCCATTAAGTCTGTATTTGTCCAATTACAGTTAAGCTTTAGAAGGATTCTGCAGCCTTGGGACTGAGCATCTACATGCTAGCAGATAAATTTACTGACTCATACTGCCTTCCGTTTTTGCCTCCAAGGCAGTAGAGTTAAGTGTTGCTATGAGATTACTTGGTAATGGGCTTTGGCATTGATTCAAAAATTCCCTCTGTTACTGTAGAGACCTTATTTAGTTTCACCATATCTCACAGGTATACTGCTTTTCACATACAAATGATCAAATTTGTTCAGGCTTTCTATAATTGGTCTGAAGTTAAAAGGCTCAACCAACTTGACCTTTCTGTGATTGAGGGCAATAAGTTGTTCCTCAAAGTATATGCTCAGCATTGTGGGCATTATTTTGACAGTCCAGTCACAAAGCGTGGACTCTTGAGGGGATTCACTGTGATTAGTTCCGTCCATCTTGATCAACAGTAAAGGTTTCAGTGGTAGCACTGAATATATGATCAGCGCCAGCCTGTCATGTCTATCCTATATATATATATGTGTGTGTGTGTGTGTGTTGTTGTTGTTGTTTTATTTTTTATTAATGTACATTTCTTTTGTAATTTATTTACATGTACTATTTTTTTTTTTTTTGTCTTTTCTTCAACCTAATGTTATTCTGAACCTGTATGACTTGATAAAATTGATGAAGAATATCCTAGCCATTCTTTTAAAAGTAAATGAAAACAAATAATTTGCTTAATGTATGGTCTCTATCTCTAATTTACACATACACACACACAGAGATGTTGGTTTTTGTGGTTTATGTGGTTTATGGTTACTCTCCATAGGCGTAATGGTATTTATACTGTATAAACAAATATTATATGTAAAATTAGTTGTCTCGTGGATCATATGCATATTTTACATATAATATTTTGTTGAAGTATATACATCTTATGTTGCCTTCTAGTGCATCCATGACTGTTTATTAAAGCCTTTTGTGAAACTTTTATTTATTTTTTTATACAACCTTGATAAAACTATTAAATAGGATTAATACTTATGTTTAGCAAAATGTTTATATTGACCCAAGGTTACAGTAAAGATACTTTAATGCTACAAAAAAATGTCAATCATGAAAAATGTAACATGATTTGCATAAAAATATGAAGCTTAATTTAAGCTAAATTGACTCATTTGCCTTTACAGGAGTGTATGTAGTAAACATAGCAAATGTTGTCCAGTAGACAATGTTTGCATGGAAGAAAGCGATTGGGCGCTGTTTGCCTATGGTTATTGTCATCTGCTAAAAACAGATTTTTCTGAATAGCTATAAATACTTGCTAATATTTTCTTTCCATTCTTCTCTCTCCCTTCCCCCTTCTCTCTTGCTCTCTCCCAAACATCTTCAGTAATTTATTCGCTTATGTGGCCATGTGTCCTTATTTCTGACTTTGCAGACGCTGACGTGATTTGAGTCACCTGCAGTAGATGATTTCAAATGGTGTGAGTTCTTTAGTTAATCTTGCGCCTGTGAAGGTCAGTTCAGTGTTTACAAAGTGCATTTAAATGTGCTTATGAAACATAATGGCTAAAGCAGGGAGGCAATGAAGCATGCATGTGTTTCTACTCATAGAGGTTCACTTGGGAGCACTAGGTCTTTTCTGCCTGATGCTGCAGTAAAGTAAACCGACTTTTATTTTAAGGTAATGTTTTGTGCATGCTTTAGTGCACGGATAGCTTGTTTGCATTGAAAGTTTACATTCAAATTTGTATATATCTAGAACTCAACATATTTGTATAGCTGCTTCACCACAAATACTAAACGTCACTGAACGCAACTTGATAGGACTCCAAATTGATGTTGCAAGTTCAAATACACACTCTTTGCAAATTCCCGCACATAATTGTGAAGCATGCTGACAAAAAATAAATGCTTATTTCTACATATTCTCATCATGTGAACAATGCATGCGTTCTTTATTTGTCTTTTCTGCTTTTCTGTGACTTATTAATTTGTTTTTGGTCTGCCTGATTTATTGGCTGAACACATGGTAAAGTCTTCTATCGGACCTGTATATCCCCTTCTACACTAAGTCTCTTTAGGATGTCTTTTGCTTTGACCATGAAATGTTCTTATGGCATAAAGCATAAAGTAACTACACCTCTGTGTCTATTTCTTGCTAGTTAGAGACAGTTTTGTCTGTCAGGGAAAAAAAAAAGAATCACATCACTAAACAAAACCAGCTGCTGGATTCGCAGTGTTTCTGTATTTGTGTGTGGCAGCAACTATCCCATACTGAGAAAGGAGTTATAAGGTTAAGGGAAAGAAATGGGCAAACTTCCACATCTGTGTCATTTCAGCTGTCATTAGATTAACACCAATCCATGGCAAGGAATTGGCTGAGCAGATGGAGAACCTCAAAGTGATTGAGAATGATGCAACAAGCACAGTGGTTTCAGTCAGTGGCTTGCAGACTAGCTTCCTCCAGTCTGAAACTTAAGTATCTGTCTGCATCAAGTTCAAGTGAATTTAATTACGATTCCAGCGAGCACCTTGTAGCTGCAGCTGAAAGAATTCTTCACCATGTGATGCAACGGCCCTGCTCCGGACAAATAGCAGACGCCTGACAAGGTTCTCTCAACTTTTATTGTCTTGTTTTTTATTCAATTTTAAATACCAACAACTTGGACTCACAACACAGTTTCAAAGCAAGGTTAACTAAGTAAAATTTGGGGCATTGACTTGTACAAATCATTTGACTCACAAACATAAATTGAATAATGATTTAAGCAAGAACAACTGGAGTATTTTGTTAAGGAGATATTGTGAATTCAGAAGTACACAGAATCCACAAACTAATCATATAACCATTTTAACATATGTTTCATATAAACATTAATCTACAATTAATCTACAGTTAACATTATTACATGAGGATCACAGATTTAACATATGGGGGATATTGGTTGTTCATAATGAGGTCTTGCTGGCCGATCTTTACCACATAAGTAGAGATTTTGATGGAAATTCTTCGTATTTTAAGGCAAACTGAGACATGGCACATACTTATTCTCTTATGACTTCATGCTTAGTACCAAATATTCTGACCTTGCTGACCTTTGCCAACATTTTTCTTACAATTAAGTTGCAGTAACATTAGTAAACTTTCTCAGGCAAAGTCAATAGTATAGTGATGCATGAAACATCACTCACACAGAGGTCACATTCAAACCAAACAGCTTTCTGTTGCGAATTTCTGTCTTCTGTCTACTTGAGGAAACATTTTCGAGCATGCAATTTTGCTCAACCACACTTTCAGAAGGAGTAAATTTATGTGTCCTAATTACCGTATCATGGTGTTTGATTGATGCTAACCACTCCCTAAAGCACATTTGAATTAAAACAATGTCGACACATCACTTAGTAATTCAAAGTTATTCAAAGATTCAACAAAATTTCATTTGTTGTCTATACAGCTGCACTGGACTGCCTTGTCTCTTTAGATACCTATATTTCATGATTTTTCATAATTTTTTTTAAAATCATGAAATATTAGGGGACTGTAACAATTTTAGCTTAGTGTAAATGAAATTATTCTATTTGTATGACCAAATGCATAATTGTGTTTATAGCTGCTCAGAATGGTCTACCAATGTGTTCATTTTTCTTACAAACCAATGCTATGAACTTTTAACCAACTTATTTGCCAATTGACCTATCGGTAAGCTGGACTTAAATATGCCATGAAGGGATATTTGAAATATTTTAAAATAAATATGTAAAAATACAGATCACAATGCAAACACTGGATCCAGGATTAACACTGTTCATGTACGGGTAAGTTTACATTAATTAACATTTAACTAGTTTAATATAGAGAGGCACTGAAATGTAGACCTTAGTTTATGTGCTTTTGTCTTAGACTGTAAATGTCGTGAGAAAAGCTTGTACATTAGCACTGACTCACTAATTTTAACGTTGGAGATATCTGGCTGAAGCACAAGATGACAAGATGAAAACTGTAACTTCATGAGAGTATGGTATCCAGAAAATGAAAATTTTTGTCTTCACTGGGATAATAGGGTTGAATGCTTAGGGACATTTTGGTTTGGGTTTAGGAAATGTAATAAAGTAAATCATGTTGCCTATCCGCTCAGGATACCTGGAATTAGTATTACAAGTGCCCCAAGCAACTTTTTTTTTATAGTATAAACACAATCAAATCAACATAAGCTTTAGATCTTTAGGTGTTTCTCTACAGCACTGAAACTTAAAGATGTCAGAGTTCCCGTGCAGCTGATCCTCAACTGCCACTGGCTCATCTGCATTTGAGGGGGTGGGGTTTAGTGATAGGTCAATGTGTAATGCACTTCATGTCTCAATGAATGATATGGTTAAGGGGTAGTTCACCCAAAAATAAACACCACAGATAGTCAAAACTGGGCATATATTCACAAAACATCTTAAGGCTAAATGTAGCTCATAACTCACCGTTTTAGAAAAAAACACTATAATAATGGGTGAGTCATTTTTCCTCAAAGAGTATTTCACAAATAATTTCAGCACTAAAACTAGCTCCTAATCTGTGAAATTTGAAAAGGACCCCTCAGTCACTAAGACAAAGCCACATGTTAACCAAAAATGGCTGTTGCTGGCAATTTGGCTGAATTTGTCAATTATATATATTTTTTTAATATTTCTATGAATCTAATGAATCTATGAATCAGTCAATCACTGTGTGCATAGTTATTCTTTAACAATTGAGAACTGTATTCTTATTGTTAATAGGTTTTAAGAGAAAACTCTTCTTTTAAAAACTTTCACTGATATTTAGGATAACTTATTGGCGAGATAAAAAGTTTTGTGAATACGGGTCCAGGTATGGAAAGAAATGTCATTTTTGAGTCAGCTATTCCTTGAAACTTTAACATTCTCACTACCTTCTCACAGAGTGGTTGTGCGAGACGTACAGGTTCCATTACGAAACACCATTTCGGAGGCCAAGCACTCCTTTGGAAAGTCCGGTGGGCCACATGTGGTCTGACGCCGCAGGGCCACAGCACAGTAGTCTACTTGCTCAGCATCCAGTCCGTTCTCCAGCCAGCGAAAGCAAATGATACGCTGAAATGAGCGGCGGAAGTTGTCCGACACGAAACCGTAGAGAATGGGGTTGGCGCCGCTGTTAGCGTAGCTTAGAATGACAAACAGCTGAGTCACCATGGGGTCCGGTGGCTTGCGGAACACACTAATCAGCTGCACAATATAAAACGGCATCCAGCAGAGCACAAAAACGGCCACCACCAACAGCACCATTCGTGTGATCTTCTTTTCAGAGCGCCGCCGCTGCAGCCAGCCCGCTTTCAGACCCACCGCTCGCATGCGCACCACGATCAAGCAGTAGCACAGACAGATAGCACCCACGGGGAGCAAGAACCCGAGGAGGAACGTGTAGACCACAAACGCTTCTGACCACGAGGACTCAGGCCATAGGAAGTTGCAGTCCACTCCTCCGTCCTGCGCCGGGACCGTGTCTGCGAAGATAATGATGGGCAGGATTACGAGCAGCGAAAGCCCCCACACGCAGACGTTGACCACTTTGGCGACGGTCGGCCGACGGTAGCGAGCCGCTTTGATCGGGTGCACCACTGCGATGTAGCGGTCCACGCTCAGCACGGTCAGGCAGAAGATGCTGGTGAACATGTTGATGCCGTCCACGCTGAGGACCAAACGACACATGAGCGAGCCGAACGGCCAGTGATGCACCGCGGCCGAGGTCGCCAGGAAGGGGACGCTCAACATGAAGAGTTCATCTGCAATGGCGAGATTGAGAATGTAGATGTTGGTGGCCGTCTTCATCTTGGCATACTTGAGGATGACGTAGATGACCATGGCGTTCCCCGTAACGCCGATGCAGCACACCAGGGCATAGATGGAGGGGATGATGATCTTGCTGGCATCGGGTTCTGGTTCGTAATACTCATAGTCACCGGTAGAGTTGAAAGGTAGGCCAGTTGGGAACGTGAAGCTCTCACTCCCATTGTATCCAGCAAGCTCTGCCATTTTTGGTTGTATTGGTTTGTACTTTATTTTATGCTTTGCACCCAAATTAGTTTTTTTTTATATATGATTTCCAAAAGTCAGTCAATGTGTCAAATGGTCAGACATTTCTCCAACCATTAAGTGTCCTTGAAACCAATAGGATGGTACTTGCAACCAACCGACAGCCTCACATGGGTCTCCTCTCCATCACCTGAGGGACTCCAGTTCCTTCAGAACTCTGAGATAATAAGCAGAAAAACTGAAATCCGAAGGCGAAACTGTTGCATCTGCAGAATTCTAAGCATTCTAAGCATTCCTCTTCGATTTCTCAGCAAACCTGTGAGAGTGTGAAGGTGTTGAAGGGCATGGCTCGCTGAGCATCATTCAACTCCTCATTCTTGGCAGAGGGAAAGCATTCCAGCTCATTAAAAAGAAATTGAGTCTGTGAATCAAAGTATTACGACGTTACTCTCCATGCGCTCTTGCCGCAAGAACAGCCTCCCAGTGGAGAAAGTGATCCACGGCATATTGTTAAATCAAGATTAGTTCATCAGAAGTTGAAGCTGTTCTTAAAAAAGAAATGGAGTTTAGGTCTAATATACTTAGTTTGCTTTGTATTGTTGGTATTCCTTTTGCTCCAGGTGTCATTAAGATCTATAAAAAGGAAAAAGAAAAAAAACATGTTAGTTAAAGCCACTGATGACAATCGTAAGGTTAATAGAAATAGCATCTGCTTAGTGCAAAAAGTGAAATATCTAAATATCGCTCACGTCTTTCAGCCCTTTTGACCTGGAGAGGATTTTCATTTTCTCCAAAATAATGTTAGTCTCTTTCCAAAAGTTTTTTTTTTTTTTTTTTGTATCATGTTGTGCTTTTGTATCTGTACTTGTGGTATTCCCAATCAAAAAAATGCTAGCCTTATAAAACAATTGCTTACAAATTTCTTATGTTATGCTATTACCATATTATTGGATTCAATATTTTAAACTATTAATTTTCTTTAAATGAGCACAGGTTTTGTTGTTGTTTGGTTCCATTGCAGGGGCGGATCTAAAAAATGATTCATGAGGTGGCAAGGGAGTGGCATTAAAATTATGAGGGGTGTCAACACTTACATGGTTTTTGTAGAATCAAGGAACGCAATTCCTATTCGGTGTATACACTAAAGTGCACGTTTTTACATTGTCCTATTAAAAATAAAATGTGTGATTGACTTGAACCTGATATCTGGATTGGAAAGTCAGATAAATTAAATGAGATGGTACGGTATATTTAACTTCTCTTTATCAAGTTCTATGCAAACCTGTATTGAGTTTAAGTCTATACCAAGCTCTACAAAGCATGACAAACAACGCAGACTGCATATGGATACAAAGTCTCAGTGGATCAAGTCTCCTTAAGTTAAAAACACATAATAAATATACAGAAACCACATTTACATCACCAACAAATATCTTCAAAATGAATCAAATAAATCACAGTATTTAGTGCAACAAGAGCAACAAAATGACCTTTAAAGTATTCAAATATCTTGGATGAGACATAAAAACAAATTCAACAATTTTAGTGCAAGTAAAGAAACAAAAGTCCCTTTAAGTTACAGGAATTAGTTCACCTGTTTGGAGTCTTTGGGTTTGATACAAATAATAACGTCAAAGTGTACTTATAAAGATAGCCTATGTCAAAACTGTGGAAAACTTTGTTTCTGTCATTATTGTAGCATGGAGACTGTGTCGTTATGGTTCTACACTGAAGAACCATACACTGTATGGAGGCCGATTTAAGTCTGCATTGTCTTGGTCCAGGTCCGGATTTGTGGGACGATATGCAAGACCAAATTCCCACAGACTCTGTTCCGCCATTTCCAAATCCAGTTCCAGTATCACGGCCAGGAGTGCCGATCCCGTGCCCAACTGATTCCAGTCCGCAGGTTTCAAGTCCCATTCCTGAAGTGCGGCTAAGAGCGCTAATATCGAATCCAGTCCTTGAATAACAGTCAGGACAGCCGTTCCCGAATCCAGTTCCTGAATTACGGCTATATCGTCCCGCAGCTGCCACGGGCAGTCCCTGTTCCGCCACAGCCGCAGGCGACTCCCCATCCACCGTGGCCTGCGATGGCCCCTGATCTACAGTGGCCCGTCAAGGCTCCAGATGTCCCACTGTTTAAACCAGTACATGTCCAGGCCTGTCTGATATTTGCTAGAGAGCATTTGGATGATCCAGAAGAGGATTGAAGAATGTCATATGGTTAGATGAAACCAAAATAGAACTTTTTGGTAAAAACTCAACACCATACCTACTGTTTGGGCCAGGACGACTGATCCGTGTAAACGAAAGAATGAATGGGGCCATGTATCATGAGATTTTGAGTGAAAACCTCCTTCCATC
>JAUCMU010000348.1:0-13502 GCA_032275025.1 Enteromius treurensis
TCTTCAACAATGTTGACTGGTCTGCAATCAGTTGCCACCCATCTGGCGATCGCTGTGGTTAACTTCTTTTCATCCAAAGGTCTGCTGCGACGCCCGCACTCAGGAATAGTTCTTTGGCGGGGTTGCGGCTTGCTTGGCGGGGAGGCGTCACGTGAAACACCGGGGTGTTTCGCCTGGAGATGGTAACTTAGACTTGACATGCTCCGATGGTAACTGAACTCCTTGAAACAAATCCTGCATTGTACTTTAGTGTTGTCAACGGAACCGTCTGATTTTTTTTTAAAGTTAAACAGGCCGTTTAAAAATCCGGTCATACTTTTTTTATCCATCACCTTTTACCGCTTCACAAACCAAAAGGGGCTAACTACGGGCTAGTGAAAGGGACAAAACAGCTTCCCTGAAATGCGATAAAATAAAAAAAACGCGTTATGGATTGTTTTTAACTAATCGCGATTAATGCATTAACGCTGACAGCCCTATATATATATATATATATATATATATATATATATATATATACACACACACACACAGTTTTCGTACAAATAAGATACGGCTTTATTTAATCACCAACATGTAAACTTAGCTCTATATCTGCTGTTCCTAAGCCAAGGCATAGGAAGTGACTTGAATTAATCACATATACACTACCGTTCAAAAGTTTTAGGTCAGTAAGATTTTTTAAGGTTTTTAAAGATGTTTCTTCTGCTCATCAAGGCTGCATTTATTTGATTAAAAATCCAGAAAAAAAAAATTTATTATTGTAAAATATTATTTTAATTTAAAAGAACTGTTTTCTGTTTGAATTTATTTTAAAAATGTAATTTATTCATGTGAATAGTTCTTACTATTACTGTATCTGTGTTGGAAATAGATGTGCTACTTAATGTTTTGTAGCAACTGAATTTAATTCAGGATGCACGTTTAGAAGTTGTAATTACATTATAAATAAACTGTCGCAAAATAAAGCATGCAGGGATGATTGTGTTAAAAATGAAGGCTCCTCTGTTGCGCTGAGAGAGAGAGAGAGAGAGAGAGAGAGACGTGCACACGGTCACTTCTTTATAACATCAGCTCCCTGAAGCGCGTGAACTGAACTCCACCAAACGTAAGTATATGACGACAATTTACACGACTTTACAGCTTCCAACAAACGGGACACGCATTTGCGTAAAGCTTTGGGGGTTCCGACAACATCCTCGACAACAAACAAGGTATGGTAACGCATTAATTACAGTACATTTTAGTTAACCGTTTTCTAGTTAGTTGTAAGTTAACGGTTACCACAGACGCGCTGAAGGCATTCATCTCATTAAAGTCCTTCAGTCGCTCTTTTCATGTCACTTCAAGTTTGGCAAAAACAACAACTAAACGTCTTTGTTTAGATTATACATAACTTTCTTTTGCTTTGGAGATTCAAAGGTTCTTGACTGTTTGATGATTTATTTTGTTTATTTATTTATTATCTTTTTTTTTTTTTTTTTTGTCTTAATGGTTTTGTAAAGAACTAGTACTAGTAAATTTAAAGCTCTTCGGGCATCACACCTTAAACTCTTTGGGTTATTATTTTATTTTGCTGGGCAGGCTATGAAAACAGTAAGATATGATCCTGGATCAACATTACTTTCCAAAAATACAAACTTTTCCCCACCCAGTGGGAAATGATAGCTGATTAATAAGGGTGTAGAAGCACCAAAACCCTGATTATAAGCCTAAAACAAATATTTCCTGAAAAATTATTCCTCAATTCTGGTTGGATGATTGGAATGTTGTTCCAGGAACATCTTGTCCTTGGTGAAATCACGCTCACCAGGGATTGGGGTAAGTTTATAATTTTAGACAGTAATGTTGATCCAGGATCACGTCACAGCGACCATGAAATCATTGCTGAAGTTTAGATTCATTCTGCAGGGGCGTGTCATAATTACTAAATAATTTGTGGTTGCTCATTGCACTATTTGCATGCAGTGAAGGCTCAGTTGTGCCGTGAGCTAGTTTGTGTGGACCCCATCGTAACTGCAGTCACGTTTCTTAACATACATGTATCACATTTCCAGAGAGCGAATGATCACACTTCTTTCATTAGGATCATAAAGTCCTCTGGAGCACATATGGAAAGATCCTGCAGAGGAACATTCCTGCTTGAGTGAGAGGTTTGTGAGTTAGTGACAGAGCTGAATCATAAAAACCTCCTGTGCTCGCGCTGGCCAATCTCTGACCACAGACCCCAGCGCTCCAGAAAACAAATGATTTCATGAGGGACAAGCGTGTGTGTGTGTGTGTGTGGAAGTGCCATACTCGGTCCACATCCTTTCTTTTCAATCATCCTTCACTCTCTCTCTCTCATTCTGCTCAGTAACAGGGAAACACCCATCAGGCATATCACCAGTCTCTCCGTGAAATCATCGGGAACTCTTGCAGAGGAGCTGAAGTGTGTGAGCGGGACGCTGGCAGGTAATTCTCTAACTCTGAAGAGACTGTGTTTGGACTGAGGCGCCTCAATCGCTGCAGAATCTGGGATCAATTTTGATCAAGGCCTACTCAGAGAGAATAACATTGTCATGTAGACTGTGTGTCTGTTAAAATAGTTCTGTGTGAGTGGCTTGATCTGTTATGTAACTTTTGTCTTATATTTTCCTTTACATTTTTAAAATGTCTTTGAAGAAAGAAGAACAGATTTTTGACGTGTATAGTAAATGTATTGAGCTAAAAAAAAATCACATTACTTTTCATTGGATATTTTAGTGTATGGGTAAATACGAGCACAGTTTGAAACATTGTCAAGATGAGTCAGTTTTTAAATGTTGAAACTTAATTTATTAAGTAAAGGTTGATAATTCCAGGATTCTAGTAATGGTTTACTTACAGTATGGACTTCTTTTTGTTGGTTGATTCTCCTGAAAAGAGTAAACAGTGCTATGAAAACATTGCTCTGTTTGAAACCTACAAGCTTACTGGAAATGCACGCCTCTATTAACATTTTTTTTCAGTTTCAAGCTGAAATGAACATAAGAGATTATTATTCTTTTTCTTGCAAACAAATACATTTTGAAGTAAGCAATTTTGCGTAGTTGCTGACCTGGGACAGGCTGTACACACAGTACCATGCAGCTCGACACACAAATCATGATAAAAGAGGACAAAGAATTGAAGAAGCAAGCTAAAATGGCATATGCATTTTGTATCACGCACCATTGCTTCGGTTATGTTTAGGTTAGGGTTTTGAGTAGGTGCTAAGTTATTTTCAAACATCATAGAGCATTAATCTTCTAGTGTACTCACTTTTACTTTTCCAAAATGAACATTATTAATATTAATCAAAACAAATTATTAATATTTAGTAAGGTGGTAAGTTTAGGTATTGGGATTGGGGATGTAGAATCAGGCATTAATATGTGCTTAATTGTTACTAATAAATGGCTTATATCCTAGTAATATGCATGCTAACAAGCAACTAGTTAAGATATCCTACAACGTTACTGTAATTTCTTAACTAAGTGCAGATTGTTTGGTATTAATGGAAATGCAGGATTTAAAAAAACATGATTTTTTAACATTTTAAAATATAGATTTATCTGTTTTTGCAAATTAACTCTTCAAATCATTTTGCAGAAATATCATCACTCTTATTAAGTGAGCCTACACAGTAGCATAAGATCAACCAATGGTGTGACAATGGGGTGGGGCTAACTGTTCAACCGACCAATGTCAAGTCAAGGCGGGATCGCATTAATCTCACAATAAATATTGGCCTGTCTCATTAATCAATATATCAACTTATAGCACAATAAATGTACATGCACTTTGTCGTTTTTACATGTTTTTAAATGAATGTCACCATGGTTTTTGTACATAATGTGGTATAGTCATGAGGTGCTAGTTTAAATGTATGCAATTAAAGTTGCATCTGCAGAGATGTCTTTGTTAAAGGATGAAAATTCTGTCATCATTTACTCACCCTCAAGTACTTCCAGATCTCTGAATTTTTTTGTTCTGTCGAACACAAAGTTTGTAACCAGACTTTCAAAATAGGAAAAAAAATACTAAGGAAGTCAGAGGTGACCCAAAACAGCCTGGTTACAAACTTTCTTCAAAATATCTTCCATTGTGTTCGACATTCAAACAGGTTTGGGACTATTTGAGGATCAGTAAATGATTTTTCACAGAATTTTCACTTTTGGGGGGAACTATTGCTTTAAGGAATCTGTACCTTTTGTGCATGTGTGTTTAATATTTTGATACTTCATTTCTACTATGTAAATATTCTTTTGAATTAACAGTTTAAAGTGTGTGGGCCTTCTTGCATTTATAGTATTAAGCAATTATACTGTGAAGCGGCATAAAATGGTCCTCTTATTTCTGGGGCAGTATGATGATCCTTACCTGTTTTGTTTCCAGAATGGTGACCCAGGAATACGAGGACTATCAAAACGACACTTACGAAAACCTGGACTATGGATATGTGGAGGAGACCAAGAATGAAAACTACACTCAGAGAGAAGCTCTTCACATTATATCAGTGATTATCTACAGCCTGGCCTTTACTCTGGGAATACTCGGGAACGGCATGGTTATCTGGGTGACTGCCTTTAAAAGCAAACGGACGGTGAACAGCATCTGGCTGCAGAATTTGGCCATCGCCGACTTCGTGTTTGTCCTCTCCCTGCCGTTCTCCATCGACTATGTGCTGCGAGACTTTCACTGGCTCTTCGGGAAGACCATGTGCAAGCTGAACTCCTTCGTATGCACCATAAACATGTACGCCAGCGTGCTGTTTCTGACTGTGCTGAGCTTGGACCGCTACGTCTCGCTGGTCCACCTGAGCTGGTCGGAAAGGTACCGAACCATCCGGAGGGCCTGGTGGGCATGCGCTCTGATTTGGATCACGGCCTGCTGTCTAAGCTGCCCGTCTCTGATATTCCGCGACGTGATCCAGCATAAAGGGAGGGTGGTGTGTTTTAATAACTTTCACGAAGAGAACAGTCACACGATCATGGTGAGACACATTGCGATGGTGTCTCTGCGCACCACTGTGGGCTTTCTGCTTCCGTTGGCTACCATCACCATCTGCGGCGTTCTGCTGGCGATCAAGATGCGGCGCTCTGACTCAGTCCGCTTAACCAGCTTCTCCAGAACTGTGTCTGCCGTGATTCTCGCGTTCTTCTTGTGCTGGGTGCCCTTTCACACCTTCAGCCTGATGGAGCTAAGCATGCATCACACCTCATACCTGCACTCCGTGCTCACCGTGGGCTTCCCGCTCGCCACTAGCCTGGCCTTCTTCAACAGCTGTGTCAACCCCATTCTCTACGTGCTGCTCACCAAGAAGGTGCGTAAACTGGTGAGGAACTCGTGCTTGAAATTCACCAAGAGCTCGCTGAGGGAGCTGAATCAATCTGTGTCCGCAACCGAGGTAGACTCGCCGCTGCCCAGCTGCTCTCCTGAAGAAGCCATGGTCAACTCCTCCCTCTGATCTGCTCAGCTTTTGAGAGTAAACTTCTAGAGCTCCGACTGGACTCAAGTAGATTTGGACTAAGTGGTTGGGAAATACTGGCTTTCGTTTCTTATATAGCTCATTGCAGTAAATATGTGTTTAATGCAGCATCCATTTTATGTCGTACAATTAAAAAAATAAAACAAGATTTAACTGTAATCATAAGAAAGGAAAAGTATTAAGTATTGCTGTTGGAAAGGGCTTTGTTTAGATTTAAATTTAAATGTAAATTAAATTTGACTTATTATCATGTATTATCTTTTGGATGCACTCCACTGAGTCAATAAACTTGCCAATGCTAATGTCAGATTTATACTGCTTGTATAAAATAAGTAAAAATAAAATTAAAAAGCAAGAATGTGAGTTACAGTGAGGAACTTGTAATGTAAGTGTGTTGGATTGACCCTTCAACCAAATACCTCAAATGATATGCATATAAATGTAATCTTAACTTTTTTCAACTTTTTTGACATGACAAAGAAACTTAAAAATTTAAAACAACTAAAAAATTAAAGTTTTATCAGCTTCATTCACTTCCATTGTGCCTTTATGGAAATTAGAGTCAAAAATGTTTTTTTTCATGGTTAATCAGCCTTGTCAGACCATTGTTGTTAACTAAGCTTAACTTGGGTTAAACTCTATATTTCTTGTAAGAACTGATTTTTTGAAGCTCTTTACAGAAAACCCTTAGTGTACTAAAGGACAGGTCACATTTTTAGCACATATAGTATTTTGAAAGATGATTCATCATGTCTGTCATGTTTAGTTCTGCTAAAATGATTCTGTATAAAAGTAAAAAAGTAGATGGAAAAAGGACAAACAAAAAGGAGAACAAAAAGCTCAGAGCTGGTAAAAAATGCAGCCTAATTTTAATCAATAGCTAAAATTAACCAAAAAACAAAACCAACAACACACAATTCTATTGATATTAGAGATTCTGATGTATAGTTTTGTCTTATTTACATTAAAAACTAAATAAAAGCATATCTGAAAAAGATTCATGCACATGTTAAAACAATGACCAGTTGTCCACACTCAATTGTTGCATGTTTGAATCTTAATACCTTAATATAATCACTATTTGATTATGTTAAAGATACAAGTCAAAGATACACCAGAAAAAAAGGTGAAGTTACGCCACATTTTCACTTTTTTGGGGGGGGACTGATGATGCCACTGAAATGTTTCACTTCTGCCTATTTTTTGTGGAAATAACTTTGTTTAACCAAAATGTATGTTTAGTGGCGTCAACAAAATTGTGGAAATATTGAAAGAATCTTGAACATTCCCTGTTTTATTTTTCCCCAGTCTTGTCCCAAACAGAGTTTGTATTGATGCAAAAATAGTATAAAGCATTGTTATAAAAAAATATTAATTTAAATGTCAAAACAAGAACCAAAATCATTTAGTTAAGCTTGGTTGATCTTCAACACATGGGCGTTTAGTGAATATCCACACAGTAGTTGATTGTGGGGTTCCCCTTTGCTTGTTACTTTGAGTTACACAATAATTAGATGTTAGCCAAATTTACAGAAGGAGGAAGAAATAGAGCCAAACAGCCAAGACAAGAGCCAAGGAATGAAGCTAGAAATAGGGCAGCAGCAACTGTGTTTAACAATAAAACCTGCATTCACACAAGAGCCATTCAACACGGTCCCAAACATAACATCAGACAACCAAAACTCAGCCAATCTACAGAAGAGGCACTGAAGAGCACATTTGTATTCATGCCACATATTGTGACAGGATTTACATCTGTTTAGAGTTTGCATCGCTTCATCCTCAGAAAAAAAGAGTGTGTAGAGTGCAATTAAATATATTAATATTCATCTTAAAAATGAAGTCAATCAATTCTACACACATTAGCCTCAAAGATTGTTTTCAAACTACCGCTGTTTCTTCAAACAGATAGTTGTGCTGGTCGGGCGCACGGGTTAAAGGTTTAGGAGAGTTAGGACATAACAAAGCAGCGGGCTGAAGCAAAATGAGCCAATGTGTGCAGTTATTATCATGCAAAATAGTATTTTCATTTAGTACCACACATATGTTACAAAAATCTATGCCACAAAATATTGGGCATGTTTTAAGAAACATGCGGACTGTTTGCTGCTGAGTTTGTCAGTGAATTCTGCAATCAAATACAGCAAATTCCATTGCATTGGCTTGATAGAAATCTGGCAACGAAATGGAGGCCAGATTTCCACGATTTTCAAGGCAAGCGATTGATGTCTTATATCAGATCTTTGGTGCTGTACAAAACAGGCCTTAAAAATGTTTTTCATCTTCAAGAATTGCTCAGTCTTTTAGAAGATGTTGATCATCAACTTCAGTTTGTAGTTTTTACAAACTTAACCAACCAGTAACAAATTCAGCCTAAATGAAGGTAATAAGGTAAAGCTAGTTTGGTCTTTTTTCATAAATTAGTATTCACTGTAAATTTAAGCAGCAAGTAAAGTGTTGGTTTGGTCGTTTTTACACTTATTTGATTAACAGGCTTGAATGAATACGACAGTGCAGAACAGTACAAGTGGTCCTAATAACATTATTTCTGGGTAAGGAATGTTACAGTTTTTGTGCTGGAGAAAATCATTCAGTAACAGTTTTTTTAATCAAGAATTACTTAAAATGACTTAAAATTGTCATCACTGGATCCAGTCAAAACATCTGCTGTACTCTGTTTGAAAAATGTCCAGTTTATGTGAACTTTCTCTGTTTCCTTCTGAGAAGTCTTGTTTCTGAAAGCAGAATGCTGTCTTTTGTTTGACTTCTGTGTTCTTTGTTTTGTGTTGGCTTCTTGAATCTTTGTTCACTGTCCACAAATATTATTACTTTTGCAGATCTGTAAACTGCTTCAGCACTTCCAAACATTACAATAAATCATTTGTGGTTGATTGATGTTAAGAAAATAAAACGAGAACAGCAGAAGGATCTGGAATTGGATAATGCATCTTATTCATTTGTAAATTGACCCGCTCCTCCGATGCCTTGTTTTCCATAAATTTTCTAATTTACTCCAGATGGACCACATTTTTTTGTATTTCATGGCTTTATTAGAATTTTAGCACTTATAAAAGCTGAAAACTGCTTCATCATACATAACTGTCCATTACTGCTATGACGTACATATTTCACTTAAACACAATGCATATAACACATGCATTTATACCAAATGATTGACGTAAATATGAACGACAGAGTGCTATATTAATAGTTAAAGAAATTTGTTCTTAAAAGTATTTTTAGCATGAGTCATAAGACACACACAAGACCACAAATGCCGCGGTTTTTAGACAATGATTCATCTGGTGTTGTGCTTGAGCTTTCTATGTGCAAACTGCCTAAACCTCTACCTAAACCATTGCACCCAGATTGTTGATTTAATAAGCTACAGATGTTACAAAGTTATAAAAGTCATTTCCACTGTATTTGAACTAAAATAGTTTTTGTATTGTTCTTTCAGCATCATGTTGCATGTGTTGAAGCGCGCTGTGGGTGCTGACCCCAGTGATTTCATCATGAGGGCTTTTCAATGCACCGCAGGTCTAATCTGTGCTGGTATCTCTGCTGTGGGATTACCTTCTGTTCGAAAATAAATCTCTAGTGTATTTTCACATTACTTTATCAATGATAACTGTTTGAAGCTGTTTTAATTTAATCTGTTTTAGTCTTCTATGAAATGTACTAATGAGCTGTCTTTCTTTCATGAACTAAATGAACTACAGTGTTTTTCTGAAACTCTCACAAAATGGAAAATAAAACTGAATCTGACTGATCTGCTATTTGGTGTTTGACACTCGTAATCACAGCCAACTTCAACATTCTTACAGTCTAAGTTCAGAAATTTGACTCCATGTAAACACAGTATACTGTTTAGTGTCATTAGAGTAATAATTATCAGCTTATCTGTTCGAAAAGATAGAAGAAAGACAGTGGTCAAACGCTGGGCGCATCTGTTGCGTTTATCACAAAGCTCACCTTCAAATAAAGTGTAACCAAAGATTATCACAACAGAATGATTCTAAATGCATTTTTTTGTACTTAAGTGTAAGTTTAAGTGTACTTAAGAAAGAGTCATGAAAGTGAATTCTCTTTAAGAATACTTAAATTAATATATATACAAATATATTTTTATTATCCTCAAGTATACGTTTTTTTCTTAAAAATAAGCTTTTAAGATTTGAAGTATCCCACAAGTGCACACTAAATGCAGTAAAGCGCACTTCTCTTTGAAGGGTGTGTCTGTTGAAGGGTGGTCTCTGTAACTCACACAAAGCTTTATCAAAGCTTTATGTTGTTGTAGATGTGTGGAGCAGCTGCTGACGATCATCTGGACGAGATGATTGTTGATGGAAAATCTTTTGCCGGCAGGAACTATAGTCTCATGGGAGAGTAATTCATGTTTACATTCCTACCAGATGCATGGCCTAGTCTTTAAATACAGCATGCATTGTCACGGATCAATGTGGCATGTGAAATTACTGGCCCTTTCAACAAGTCTCTTCACATCCCTAACACCAATTCAGAGATGCTGTAAACATGTCTTTAATGAGTGCTTGTTGAAAACTGAACTTACAGTAACCTTAATGTTGATGTACTTTATAAGTGTAAAAATGTATATGAAACATCTATGCATGTAGATACTCATGCATAGATTTTTACAGCTATGCCACAGAAATATATTTCTGGGTTTTCCAAAGTTAACTTTTCTAACTTTACTTATTTATTTGTTTATTTATGTTATGTCAATGTGAATTTAGAGAGCCTATTAATCTTAAGAAACCTTTTTTCACTAGAAAGAACATGTTGTGGTATGGGACGTTTTTAAAGATTTTAAAGCTTCTTTCTGAAACCACCAATGCAAATGCATAATCGTTTTAAAATATTTTTAAATATATGGAGAAATTATTTTTGTAAAAAAATAACAGTGAATTTAATGGTAAAAGACTTCAATGTTATACCTTACAAAAAAATGAAAAACTGTATTGGACATTACATGTAAATTTACAGTAATAGCTTATACCCTTTTTAGAAGCTAAAAAAGAATGTATAAATTACAGTGAATAACTGTAAATTGTCATTCCCATATTTTAAATATAATATTTTTAAATAACTTACATCTATTGTTGTTAAATTAATGTTTAAAGCATATTTCAGTTTGAAGAGTCATCATGATGGTGTTTAGTGTTTGTGTGAATGACTCTGAGCTCTTTCTATATATATGTTCATATTTAAAATCTGCTTGTGATAGGTTTTGGTTCATCATGTGACTTTCTCATCATCACCTGCATTTGGTGCTTATCATCATTTCAAAGCTACAACATAGATTGCAGAACTTTAATAGGTTGGTATATTAAAATTATATCAGTTCATGAAATTACGGTAATTAAATGTAAATTTAAGTTAAAACGGTAAAAATTAAAATGTTGCAGCATTAATTTTTATGGTAACATTCCAGTAACCTAAGCTGCTGTTTTACTGTAAATTTTACATTTTTTATTTTTTACAGTGTAAACAGTTTAAACACTTTTCAGACACTTACTGTAGATCACACTAGAAAAAATATCATAGTTGAATGTCTGCATTAATTCAAATTCAAATTTTATTTGTCACATTCACATACATACAAGGTACAACATGAAGTGAAATGGATTGCACGACTGCTCAACAAATTGACACAATAAGAAAACTAATTGACACATTAAGAAAACACTTAAGTGAACAGCAAAATAGAAATAAAATAGAAAAATAAGTACAGTAAATAATAGGAACTATAAAAAAACTAGCAATAAAATAAAATAGAATAAAAAATGGAAATAGAATATGGCTATATAACTATATGAAATATATATACACAAAATAAAAGTGTATGTCAGTGCAAAGTGTCTGTGTGCTGTGCTGTGTAATAAAGCGATAAGTGAGTAAAGAGGCATTCTGAAGACACTCTCTGGAGGGCTCGCCTGTCTCGCCTAGTTTTGATGTTCAGGTGGAGACTATTCACCTGGCACCAACTCTCAAGGTTCTTAATTTCCTGTATGTAGGCCGTCTCATTGTTGTCTGAGATCAGACCTAACACAACAGTGTCATCGGCAAACTTAATGATGGTGGTGGAGTTGGAAGTGGCCACACAGTCATAAGTGCACAGTGAGTAAAGCAGGGGGCTCAGAACACAACCTTGAGGAGCTCCAGTACTGAGGGTGATGGAGGACGAGGTGAGTTTACCCATCCTTACGGCTTGCGGTCTGTCCTTCAGGAAGTTGGAGATCCATCGGCAGAGGTATGTGCTGAGACCAAGGACCTCCAACTTAGAGGTGAGTGTGGAGGGAATTATGGTGTTGAACTGTAGTCCACAAACAGTATCTTTTGCAGTTCAGGTGGCTTGTTGTGGTGTGGAGGAGGTGTGAGATGGCGTCCTCCATGGAGCGGTTATGTCTGTATGCAAACTGTAGTGGATCCAGTGGATCCGGTAGTGATGCAATGATGAAGTCTCTGACCAGTCTCTCAAAGCACTTCATCACCACTGATGTCAGAGTTGTTGAGGCAGGTGGGCTGGGTTTTTTTGGGGACAGGAACAATGGGGGACTGCTTAAAACATGAGGGGACGGTGGACTGTTCCAGGGAGAGGTTAAAGATATCAAAGAACACCAAGTGCAAGCTGGTCAGCACAGTCCTTCAGAACCCAAACTGTGCTGCCATCTGGTCCTGCTGCCTTCCTGATGTTCACTCTCCTGAATGCCCTTCTCACATCATGCTCTTTTAGCATGCATGCCATTGGCATTGCAATTAAAAGTATTTAGCTAGTCCCTGCCACAGGCTCCTAGAGCTGCCATGTTGAAATTGTTTCCTCCCGTAGCGCCGCTTCACCTCATTTCATCGCTCTGTGCGCCCTGTAACATGCAGCCTTGTAGTCATCCATGTTGGGATCTCAGGGCATCACGGGTGGGTTTTCACCCACGGCTTCTGGTTGGAAAATGTCCTGATGATAGTTTTCTGCAGCTTTTAATCCATTAGTTTCCCTATAAATCCCACAAAAATCACTTCCGTAAACATGGTGACGTCATCAGAGCTATGCTGGAACATGTCCCAGACTGCATCATCTAGCGCGTCCTGCAGAGCGGCCATCAATTGGTCCGTCCAGCGTGGAACCTCCCTCTGTACCGGGGCTTCCTGTTTCAGCCTCTGTTTGTAAACAGGCATGAGGAAGATGACGGCGTGGTCCAATTTTCCAAACAATGGTAGTGACTGTGCCTTGAAGCTGTTCTTGAATGGAGGTCTTATGTCCTTTCGCCCTTGATGGGGCAACCGATGTGCTGATGGAAGTTCGGCAGTGCATGCTTGTGGTTGGCACTGTTGAAATATCCCAAAACAATTGGGTGCGGTATCTCTGTGTTGAGTCTGATGAAAGTGTAGTGTTTCATGTAATTCCCATATCGAAGTGTCCGTGTCCACTTGAGGCGAAATATAAACAGCACTGACTATGTCCGAGCTGAATTCCCGAGGGAGATTTGATGGTCAGAAGTTCAAGATTCGGGGTGCAGAAGCATGAGAGGGGAACAATGCTTGTGCTGTCGCACCATCGGTTGTTCACCATCAGACACACTCCACCTCCCCTAGTCTTCCCCGAGTGTTCTGTCCATGCGGTAGACTGAGAAGAACTCGTCCGGCTGGATGGCATGGTCTGGTACCGCTGGGTTCAGCCATGTCTCGGTGAAGCAGAGAAGGTTGCAGTCCCGAATGTCCCTCTGGAACCTAACCCTTGCCCTGAGGTCATCGGTGAGCAAGACACATTGGTAAGGGAGCGTGATGTTCGCATGCCCTGAGCCTGTTCTTAACACCAGCTCGTTTCCCTCGAGGACGCCGAGTAAAAGAATGTTTGTTCCCTTTCAGGAACTCAAGCTGCGTCTAGTACGCTTTGGGAACGCCCTCCAGCATGACCACTCTGAAACGTGTGTTAAACCAGCCAATCGTGAATTGGGACGTCAACGGCGGGTGACGTCACCGGCCAGGAAGTATA
>JAUCMU010000349.1:0-13480 GCA_032275025.1 Enteromius treurensis
TATGGGAAGCTTTTTAATTTGGTAGGCAAAATGCAGGGGGAATTCCCCAAAATGGCCGCAGAGTGTAAGAGGTTAAGGCTGGTAAGATATTATAATTTATGGGATACATACTGTAAAAACGCTGCTGGTTTGCACAGCTGCTTGCAGGCAGAATTTTAAACTTACAGTACCCCTCTGATCAAAGCCAAAAACTCTATTTAAGACAATGGTTGTCCAAGGTGGAACTAACAACTTTAAGTGCGGGCAAAATGAGAACACAAGGAAAGATTTTATTTTCAAGCACAGAAAGTTTTAGTTGCCTGCCAGCACGGAACTTCTGGCTGAAAATGTTTCATTTGAAAAAAACGCGAAGTCACAACAACAGCATGTCCTAAAACAGATCTGGAGTGGATCATTTACTGCTTTCTATAGCACCTAGTATTAGGCCCTGATATGACTGGGGTAAAAAAACAAGCAAGCAAGCAAGATGACGCACTTGAACTGATTTTGCTGAATGTGCTACATGTTTTGAAGGTGATAGAAATCACCTTAGAGTATAGGAAATATAGAAGCCATTTAGAGTTGCTCCAAACTCATGGGTCACAAACCAAAAGTAACAGATTTTACTCTGATGGGGTCCTTATACAGGAAAAGGGAAAACACAATGATAAACGCATACATTGTTTAACTAACCAAACAGTATTTTGTGTTTTAGCTTACAAAATGCATGAGAAAGTCTCTTCTCCTAACTTTTATCATTGATGACAAAAATAAAGAATATTACTTTAACACTATTTTGTTCAGCTTTATCTGTTCATTTTGGAAGCTAGTCAAATTAGAGACATATCCTCCTAACAATGCATGGCAAAAAAAAAGCTCATGTCAGATAGTCCAAAAGACAACGGAAATTAGTGCTGCTCATGATGAGTCCACATTTCAGCTTGTTCTTGGGGAAAATGAACCCTGAGTTCTCAGTTCCAAAGACTAAGAGACCATCCAGACTTTCGTCAGCAACAGGTGCAAAAGTAAATGGCCTTCATGGTATGCATTGCAGAAAAGTAAACCGGGTGAACAGAATATGTGTGAAGGTACCTTTGACATGGAGGCATATATTGGAATGTACAGAGACATATACTGCCATAAAGATTATATCTTTCATGGTTATTAGTCATGTCCATGGGTTTTAGGATTAAGGTCATCTGCTGTGCTAGAACAGCATGGTTTACAATGCACATTATATTTACAAAATACAATCATGTTGGTCAGTGTAAACATTGGAAATCTTTTCTACTTTTATCAATTATATAATGGTTAAAGATAAATAACAAGTCACAGAATCTTGATTTTTATTGCGTTTTACAAAATGTCACAATTTGGGGATTATAGCTGTAAATAAAAACAACTAACAAAACATTAACAATAGTAAACAGAGCTAAAGCTTTTATTGATTCTTAATAACAGTCATTTATATTTCCCATAAGTCCCCAAGGGGGACCCATCTGGTCCAATCAGTAATTTGTATGTCTGTAACTTGATATTAATACAAATTTGCTTTGAACAATTACTATGTGAAAAGATAGAGAACACAGTGTTAACTTTAAACCACAAATATATATGTAAAAACGCTCTCTGGAACAATGTTCAGTTATTCATATTTCAATGATCATTGTACATAAACATTTGATTCCAGAATGCTCCAATTGATCAAACAGATTTTAGAATTCCACTAAGTCATGTATTTAGTACTTTTAAAACTCCTCTTGAGTATATGCTGAACCCGTTTGTGAATGTCTGGGTGACAGATGCTTGTTTTATTGAATTCTTTCATGCTTGTTTATGGGAGTGGTGCATGTGTGTCAGTGTGAGCAGTGCTCTTTTGCAGATCAAATCTCGATGAGTCTCCATCCCACTCCCTCCTGTCAGATTAAGAGCAGATGAGAGTTTGATGGTGTAAAAAATGGGAAGGAACAAACCTGATTATTAGATCTTCCATTGGACCTTCTGAGTTGCAGAAGACTACCGAGACAATCTGAGAGCTAGGGATGCATGTTGTCATGAACGAGGACGTGAGGCGTGCAAGTTCATGTGCAAAACGGGTTTATTCAGGCTCTGGGTCAAAAACTGACAAAATCAAACACCGGCAGACAGAAACCACATAGGCAGAGACAAAGAGTAAACGTAATACCAGATAAAATACCAGATACCAAATACCAGATAATCAGTGTCCGAAGGAGAAGGCAAGGTGGAGGTCCGTGGAGAAGCAGATGTCGGTAACGAGGAAATCCAAACAGTGAAACAAACAAGATAGAAGAACACGAATTACAGGCAAAGACAGGGTAGACAGTGTAATGAACCGTGAAGAGACAAACACACAGACTGGTATTTACACAGGTGGAGCTAATTGAATCATTGAACCTAATTCGGAACAGCTGTGAATGAGAGGTGCATTCTGGGGAATGGAGTCCAAGTAAGAAAACAGACACAAAACACAGAGTACATAGAAAGCTGGAGTGCCAAGCACAGTCTTTAGCTGGCAGCTCCAGCTTGGCTTGACACGTGCATTCACTACTTCGTGTTTTTATAGCCTTCTGTGTAAGTCACAGTTGTAGAGATGAGAAGTTCTTTGATCTAAACGCTGCTGAATAAGTGATTTTCCCCACAATATTTAATGACTAGATAAAATTAACGTTGTTCATTCTCAATATTACTATAAGTTCACTCTTGATCATGTGAACGGGGGTAAGTTGAGTCATTTGAAGTTGTCATGTAGTTGTAAAGTTACTTACTCTAAGTAGTCTGTCTAAAGTGGACCATCGAAATAAAATTATTATATAATAACACATGACAAGCATAATGTTTTTATTTTTTATTTTTCTTTATTTTACTTTCATTAACAGCTAATCTCTCTGTGGACCCCTGCAACTACTACACTGTTCTGGACGAACCAAGGAGATCCATCAATAATACAAATTACTTACAATCACCACCAACCTACAAATGTGACACCTCAGTCACCTGGAGCGGCTGGTATCGTCTCTTTATTAACGGTTTAAGCGCTCATATGCCAGAAATGTGTATTGCGAAGGGTCACTGTGATACTACTGCCACTCTATGGATACCTGATGGACACCCAACAGTTGAGGATGGAGTCGTCACTCGAGATGTGTGCGGTCACTGGGACAATTACTGCTGCTTTTTCTGGTCTTTTCCAATTAAGGTCAAAGCCTGTCCAGGCAATTATTATGTCTATGAGCTGATTCGTCCAGCTGTGTACTGTTCAGGATACTGTGCAGGTGATTACATTTTCTTGAGTGCTTACTGTATTCATGATGTTTGTTTTTCTGTTCATTATTCACTATACATGAATACTGTATTTTCAGATGTTAGCAACATTAACACCAGCTCTGCAGCTGTCACACCAGTGACTATCTCAACTGGTAATGTAACACTCTTTTGGCTTATTTTTTGGCTAGATGAATAAATGAAAAGAAAAAGTGCTGTGTACTCATCAAAATAAAATGTTAGAAGTGATTAAGCAGACAGTCTACTAATACTTTAATGCCTGATAGTTGACATGTAGTTGCAAAGTTACTGTTAGTAGATTGTCTAAAGTGGACTATCAAAATAAAGTGCTACCAGTTTTTTTTTTTTTTTTTTTTTAATAAACGTTTTTAAACAACTTGAGGGAAGAGACAAAAAGTACAAAAACAATAAAACACATTACTTGCATCTTTCATTGAAAAATGTATGTATGTATTTCTTTTTTACAGCGTATACCTCTGACCCCTGCTACAACTACACTGTGCTGGATGATCCATGGAGAGCCAACAGTAAGCCGCCAAACTCTTCAAACATGTGTGACAACTCTCTTACCTGGAGCGGCTGGTATCGTCTCTTCATTAACAACACGAGCGCTCAGATCCCAGATACATGTGTTGAACAATATAGCTGTGGCACCCAATACCCACTGTGGATTCGTGGAGGACACCCAACAGTAAATGATGGATTCGTCACTCGACATGTCTGTGGGCCCTCTGATAATTACTGCTGTTATTTCGGGTCTTACCCCATTAAAGTGAAAGCCTGTCCAGGAAATTATTATATCTATGAGCTGGTTAGACCAACTAGGTGCTCAGCTTACTGTGCAGGTAACTATATTTACAGGAGCCCTTTTAATTGTTTGTTAATTTCCATTGATATTCAGTCATTAATATTTTTCAGCTGTTACTAACATCAGCAGCACCGACACAACAGTCACACCAGAGACGAGCTCAGCTGGTAATGTAGTCTGATGTTTTCTCTGTTGGATTGTGTTTTGACTTAAATGTTTGTTGATCTGTAGAACTGAACAGGTGTGTGAGTGTGTTTGTATCTCTAGATCATAGCAGACCTTTTTTTAAGAACCTGCCTGCCTGTGCAAATGTTGTATTAAGTTAAAGGGAAGCAATTCCTGCTTCTCTTCACATTTATGGTTGCTTTGTTTTATTAGTTGACCCTGTTGAATTTTCCTTCACAGCTGTATTTTATTGGTATCTAAATGCTGTTTTCTGCTGTTTCAGATATAAATGTAACACTGCAGGAAGGATGCACCGTAAGTTGAGTTTCTGATTTTTATTTTTATTTTATTTTATTTTTTCTGACTCACAGTTCAGTAGCAGTGTTTCCAACTATTTAGGAAATTCCAAGATCCACATAAGAAAAAAAAACAAAAAAAACACAAAACAATTAAGTCTTACATTGTGTCAAATAAAATATGATGCAAACTGTAGTATCTTGAGACACCCAACAGAAGAAGCACAGCAAAGCCAGAAATTCCTGATGACCACTTTATTGAGGGCCCATCTCAGCAACAAGACAATCACATTTAAGCATGGCCATTGTGCTCCCTGGCACTTCCTCTTCACACATTTTAATAGTGCCCAACTCCATACCATGCACCACCGCTCCCTGCTGGACAAATCCCAGTATACATCTACTACATTCCTTCCCACTTAAGTTAAAGAAAACGCTTTCTCCAAACAACCACATATGCAAAAAAACATTAATACATAAATTCATTACCTATTACCCTGTAACCATCTATCTTCTTTTCTCATTTTTTTTTCTTTTACATCACAAAGTCCTTAAAACGTGCTAGTTTCGGTTCTGTCACTGAACGTCGTTGTCTCTCAGTCAGTATAATTTCAGGCTTTTTTGCTTCTGCAATTGGTGTCACTTCAGGCATAGTATAAGCACTAGATAACTCTGGCATGGGTCGAGTGGTACATTCAGTTTGCAAATTTCTAAGCTCCGGTCTAGGAGTAACAGCCAAAGTTGGTATTGTTGAATTACGGGGTGATTGTGGTACTTGAACCTCAGTACTCGGAGACACCACATCAGCCTCACATAACTGAACATCCATGCTCAGGGAGTAATCTGTTATTTCCCTTTGTTGGCGCTTAAATAATTGATCTACATGCCGTCGCACTGTTTGAGCATTTCCCAAAGCTACTGTATAAGATACAGGTCCTGTAATCTCTTGAATTACTCCCTGCACCCATTTTGGTCCATACCCGAAGTTACGGGTATACACAGGATCTCCAATTTGGAAATAGCGAGATTTCACATGTTGATCATGAAACTCTTTCTGAACTTGTTGTTTCATTTCCATTTTCCCAGTGAAGTCAGGATGTATCTTGTCTAAAGTACAACGCAGTTTTCTTCCCATCAGCAATTCAGCAGGAGACAGTCCAGTTACCGACTGGGGTGTAATACGATAAATGAACAGAGCTTTATGTAACTTGGTCTCCAGCGAATTCCCAGAACTCTTTTTCATTAGCTCTTTAAAAATTTGAACTGCCCGCTCTGCCAACCCATGAAATGAAGGGTGATGTGGAGCAGAAGTAACATGGGTTATTCCATTCTTAGACATAAATGATTTTCTTGCTTCACTGACAAAACAGTGGGCATTATCAGACACTATCATCTCAGGATTATGATGTGGTTATGAAATGATGTGTATAAGTGTTTGTATACATTTTTTTTCTTGTTATGATTATGGCTATCTGCCAAGGGACTGCAGATGAAAATTAGCCATCGGCTAAATCTTGTACAATGCATGAAATGGAAACATTTATGTTAAAATTGTGCATGGTCCCTTTTCAAATAAACTAATAAAAGTAAAAAGTAAAGTAAGGAATCCCATGTACACTGAAGCTTCTTCGCAAACACTCCAATGTAGTAGCTGTATTTGCTGAAGTTACAAGATGGGCATCAATCCACTTAGAATGAGCATCAATGATTATTAAGAACAATTTTGCGGAGCCTTCACAGCGGCTTTCCGTTGTTCTTGACATACAGTGCAATCTCTTACTTGAGTTTCAATATCAGCATCTAGATTCAGCCACCATAAGTAGCTCCTTGCCAATCCTTTCATCTTGGTCATACCTGAATGTGACTGATGTACTGTGACTGTTCCAACAAATCAAAACGTCCATGTTCTGGAATAATAACATGAGCGCCCCACAGCACACATCCATCCTGAACACTAAGCTCTTGTCTCTGTTTATAAGGGGCAAATTCCTGGGTCTCACTGTGATCAGGCCAGCCTTTGAGCAAATACTCACGCACTCTTGACAAAACAGGATCTTTAGTAGTCCAATGCTTATTTTGTTTTACAGTCAGTAAAGGACCTACTAAACTATCCAACATCAAGATCGGCTCTTCCTCTGGTTCTTCCCCAGAGTGTTGTATCACAGGAAGACGACTGAGGGCATCGGCATTGCCATGATCTTTACCAGCTCTGTAAGAAATTACATATTCATTTGCTCCCAACATCACTGCCCACCTCATAATTCGTTGAGATACTATCTGAGGTACAGCCTTTAATTCACTCAATAAACTGAGAAGAGGTTTGTGGTCAGTGCAGATTACAAATTTACGACCACACAAGTATTTGTGGAATTTCTTGACTCCAATCACCACCGCCAACCCCTCTTTCCTTAGTTGGGAGTAGTTCTTCTCTGCGGTTGCTAGGGTTGTGGATACAAATCCAATAGGTCTTTCCGTTCCATCTTTCATACGATGTGCTAATACGGCCTCCACACCATACGCGGAAGCATCACAGGAAAGAACAAGATCCTTCTTTTCATCATAGTGAATAAACACATGGTTAGATTGCAACAACTCTTTAGATTTCTGAAAGGCTTTTTCTTGTTCTACTCCCCAATACCAACAACTATCTGTCTTCAAAAGCTTATGCAAAGGAGCAAGCAGTGTAGAAAGGTTTGGAAGAAATCGGTTATAAAAGTTCAACAAACCCAAATAAGCTTTCAGCTCCATCACTGAAGTTGGTGTCGGTGCTTCCTGTACAGCTTGAACTTTCTATGGAACAATACGAATCCCGGTGCCATCCACTTTATGTCCCAGAAAAACAACCTCCTTTTCCATGAACTTACGCTTTTCCCTTTTCAGCCTTCTCCAGCCTCTGCAACACTTGATTCAGCGTCCTCAGATGTTCTTGATCATTTCTTCCTGTTAACAGGATATCATCTAAATACACTGTAACTTTTGGGATATCCTTCAAAAGTCCTTCCATAGTTCTCTGGAAAATTGCCGGACTTGAACTCACTCCAAACGGTAAACGTGTGTACGTAAACAACCCTTTGTGAGTATTTACTGTAACATACTGTTTAGATGTTTCATCCAACAAAATCTGTTGATATGCGTGACTCATATCTAACTTGGTATATTTCTCACCTCCTGATAACACTGCAAACATGTCCTCCATTCTGGGAATGGGATACTGCTCCAATGATGATTCCCGGTTAACAGTCACTCTATAATCTCCACAGAGTCTCACCGATCCATCGGGCTTCAACACAGGCACGACCGGAGCTGCCCATTTTGAAAACTTCACAGGCTCAATGACACATTCTACAATCAGTCGATCAAGTTCAGCTTCTACTTTCTCTCTCATGGCAAAAGGCAATTGCCTTTGTTACCAGCAGTTTCTTGTGGTCTCATTCTGCATACTCTTTTCACATGTCCAATTTTACCCCGCTTATCACATTTTTCTGTGGCAAATTTACAATCTTTTGGCATATGGTTACTTCCACCACATCGATAACACATTCCTGCCCCTTTTAAATGACTTCTTTCTTTACTCACACGATTCCCTCTTTCTCTGTGCAGATTTGCCATATCTTTGTTAGCAGTTTCAATAGCCTAAGCTTTCTTCAGTGCATTTTCAAATGTTAATCCATTATCCGCCAGTAATCTTCGTTGTATGCTGTCATCATTAACATCATTAATTAATTTGAAAAAGCTGCTTCCTCTTTATGTGTCTTCATTTAACTTCATTTCTTTGTTTATCCTCGTTGCCATATCTTGAGACACCCAACAAAAAAAGCACAGCAAAGCCAGAAATTCCGGATGACCACTTTATTGAGGGCCCATCTCAGCAACAAGATAAACACATTTTAGCATGGCCATTGTGCTCCCTGGCCCTTACTCTTCACCCATTTTAATAGTGCCCAACCCCATACCATGCACCACCGACCCCTGCTGGATAAGTCCCAGTGTACATATACCACACAAACAAATACAACATAAATTCTTCAATTAGCTGCGAAAAAGTTTGTGTGACCTTGCCTTAACAAACCATGTGATCGGATAACTGTATACATTTTATGCAATATTGCAATAATGCACTAATATGCTGAAAATTGGATTGGAAACAGCTAATTAGTCAAAAGAAACAGTGCAATAAAATGTAATTTGTAGATTATTATTGTTTATGTATTTTTTACCAAAAATCTCAACATCAAAAAATACTGCATTCACACTTGTTATTTTAGAGTGAGGCGTGTTTCCAAAATCTCTTTGAGAAGATAGAGAACATCACTTCTCAAGTGCTCTCTGTGACTGTAAGTCTTTTCATAAAATCATAAACTAAGTTTATTTTTGTCAGTCACATGATCACTGACATCGCTTATCTTATATTTATCTAATCAATAAACTAGGCTGTGACAAACATTTTAACTGTGGTCTTCAATGCTTCAGAGAAGATTTTAGAGTCATTATCATCAGCAAGCCCAACTGAACTAGCCTCCTTTGGACACCGCATGTTAAAAACCAGTGAGAAACTCATCTCTTCATTAGTGAAGCCGACCAACACAAGTGCCAGTGTCAATTTCAGTCTTCCAGCTGTAGGTAAGTGAAGACAAAATTATTAATATATTGAAGATCAAAAAGATTACACATGTTTTCAGGGACGTTACTAGTGCCCAGATAGCAACATATTGTCGGCTCAGATACGTCCCACATCTGTCCCGTGAAGAATGATGATGTGGGCCACATGTAGCATAGAATGATGGGACTTGGGCAGACCACTCCTGTTTGCCAGATCTGGGGCCTCATGTACAAAAACTGACGTAGAATTAATACTAAAACATTGGGAATAGACAAAGCTGGAAATGTGCGTACGCACAAAAAAATTCAGATGTATGGAACACTGCGTATGCGGAAAACCAAGAATATTCTCAATAAGTTAATTTCATTGTTAGTAAATCCAAATGTGAGTGTGAAATCTGGCGTACACACAGTTTTTGTGCGTATGCAGCGTTGATACATGAGGCCCCTGGACAAAAAGCAGGCCATACCTATGTCACATGTCAGCCAAGAGCAAATAAATAAACCACACTGGAACTTATCTGAGCCGCAAAATATATTAAATATCGAGTCATTTCAGCCTTAATAAGCCCAATAACAAGCAGAATCGCTGAAAGAAAAATCAGAAAATAAGAGACGAACAGAAAAACTTCAACAACTGACTGCAGCCACAGCCTTAGATGGATTCAACTGAAGAAAAAAGACATGAAATCTCTGAAGATCACAGCAGAGGAGAATTAAACAACTCCATAAACAGTTTCACCAGTTTCACTTATTACTAACCAGACTGACTTAATTTCTGTTAGATGGTCAACAGAAGATCTTATTGAGAATTAACAGAGGTTTAAATCTTAACATTTGTTTTAGCTGAAATCATTATAATGGTGATTGGTGTTTCCATTAACTAGACCCTTGACTCTTAACTTTTATTGTTAATCATTTGTAATACACAGGTATAAGGGACACAATATAAAGTGGGGCCAAAATAGTAGCATAAAATATTGTATATCAAATTAAAGTTCTTGCTTGTGTTTAATCAGAGGGTCAAGTTTTTATGGTTGGAGCAAAGGCCACCTTCGATAAAATCCCTCAACTTGACACAACAAATTCTTCTGTGGACATTGATCTCATTGGGATCGCCAAAAACAACATTAAAGGTATTTCAAATGTTTCTGTGTGATAAAATTAAGAAAGAAATCAATCACTTTAACTTACTTTTGTAAGTGTTGTTAAAGTAGTAACATAGTATGTCATGAAAACGTCTGTTTCTGTCTCACAGGACCAGCTGCTGTGGCTTTCATGAGCTACACTATGATGGAGAATCTACTGAAGCCAGACTTCTTCAACACAACAAACAACACGATTAAAACCATGATGTCCAATGTGATCTCAGCTACTCTTCCCAGAACCACCAACACTACACTCACCAAACCAGTCAACTTCACCTTCAGACACATCAGAGTGAGACAATGACATGTGTTTTTGTCAAACCTGAGCACTGATGAACATCTGAAAACATCTAATATCAGTGTGTTATTATTTTCTGTTTACAGGAGTTCAATCCCAGTGGTTCTCTGTCGTGTGTGTACTGGGATATCAGCGAGTGGATTGTAGATGGTTGTTCTGTTTTAAAGACAAACAGCAGCTTCACTTCCTGTGTTCCTGTGTTCATCTATCCACATTCGCTCTCATCCAAACCAGCCGCCCACCACAGGTATGTCACTGTGAGAGCTGCTATAAGAATTGGAAAAATTTGGTAAAAAATGGACAGGCAGATATAGGGTTGAGGAAGTTTTCGCACGCCTGCAGATGGCATGCAAAAAAAAATTATCTGGGATCTTCAAAGACAACAGGCAATAGCCCAAAGACAATAAACAATCACCCCCCTCGACAAAGGTACCCACTTTACGGTCTTCTGAGCCCTCAGTTCACATTCTCCCCCTAAGAGAATTCATGGAAAAAATGCTAAGCTACAAATGTCACATTTTGTGGATATATTGTGTTTCATTGTCATGTTTGATGTAAATTTAAAGGTCCAAAAGTGAATGGTACAATGGTTGAAATCTCATAACAGTCACTCATTTTATGAAAAGATTTAAAGCTCTTTTAAGAATTAGGCTTAATACGAAGGGGAGTTTCCCCTCTAGGGCTAGATTGAGGAGGCAACACAGGTGTGGTCCCTAAGGCAGCGAGAACTGAAAATACAACAGATGGTTTTTGTGTTTAAAGGATAGTGGGGGTTTTGGTCTGGGTAAATAAGGAAAGAGTTAAAACATCACACTAAGATTTTTCTGTAACCAGAGATCTTCCATACTTCATGGATGTGGGAGCCATTGGACGGGCTCCTACATTCTGCAGTGTGTCTTTTTGTCAGGTATGCAATGAAATTATATATTATTTTAAATTAGAAATTAATTGGATTCTATGTAATTGGTTTAACATAATTTCTCGATTTATCAATGTAATACATTCTGCTAAATTGAAATTGAATTCTCATTGTTTAACTATGTAATTAGCTTGATATAATTTCTTGATTTATCAAAGTTATGCATTCTTTTAAATTAAAACTGAATTGAAAACGCACTGTTTAATTATGTAATTGACCTGATATAATTTTACCTGACAAATAAATAATTTCTTGATTCATTTCAGAGTGCTGCAATCATTTGCGACCAGTAGATTGTGAGAGATGCTTTAGTGTGCATGAGTGTTATGGCTAGGATAAACAAACTAGAGGCATGGAGAGATGAAGCCGTTTGCGCTCTCCTGCAGAGACCTCTAGATTCCTGTTATCACTGGAGTTAACACGTTGGTATTGATAAGACTAAATAAAACGAACTTTTCATAATAAGCAAGCAGTAGGCGGCTGACAAAAATATAATAGTCAAATCTCCAACCTCTGAGTAACTATCAGAACTAGCGAGCTTATGTAACAAGATGGCGATGTGGCCAACGGCAAACTCTGACGACTCGAGGTCCCACAAGGAAAGGGATATGAAAACATAACATATCTAGAATAATCAAGTATCTAAATTAAGATAACTAAATTCAAGCACCCAACTTTAGTATTGTAATTTTAATGTCAGATAATGTAAAATTGGAGTCAGATTTAAAACGAGATAAATGTAAAAGTAAAATTAGAAACAAAAGTTAGAAAACTCAGGAGCTCTTCCACAGGAGCGCTGGAAGGCGAGACGCACATCCAGCAGAGCTAAAAGGCGGACCTTACAGCACTGAATTTGCTGTGTTTGATCATAATGCTGATGTTCTTCACTTTGATCATATTGACTTTTGTCATTTGCTTAGCAAATTTACTTGCAGTCCTACAGTATGTGTGACTGGATATGTGATATTTATATACCTGAAAGTTATGGCAGCGAAGAGTGAGTTGTTTTATATTTGGCCTAGTGTTCTTGTTTTGTGCGTGATACTTGCATACTTGATTGCTCTAGTTTTGTCTAGCTGGTTCCTGAAGATATCTCTCATTCCACAGTATAAACAGACACAACACTGAATCAGGTCACAGAGCTGCTAGGGGAGAAAGAATAGTAGGAATCAATTGAGGACAGTATTGAGCCATAGATAGCAGGTGTAAACTCTGCTCCTGGAGGGCCACAGCCCTGCAAAGTTTATATGCAACCCTTATTCAACACATTTGAAAACTGCATGGTATGTCTGCTGGAGCAGGGTTGAAAATAAACTCTGCAGGGCTGCAGAATGACAGGAACTGAGTTTGACATCCCTGCCATAGAGCATATCAACACACTCCAAGACAGGGATGCCCAATCCTGCTCCTGGCGATCAAAGTGTTTTAAGGATGAGGTCATCACTCACACCATTTTATCGCTAATAGGCCGGTTTGATGGAAACAGCTTGAAGACAGCAAATTTCACAAAAACAGCGTAAAAAGTGGATGGAAACTAGGCTACTGTAGCCCTCCTAGATGCAATTCTAAAGGAGACACAGCTCTTCAGAGAAAATGTAGATGAACCTGAAACTGCTGAGCGGCATTTGAATGAATATGTAAATATATGGTGCACACTTTTCTTTCAATAACTAAATAAACACAACAATTGACAGTGCTGTGAAAGCAGCAGGTAAAAGTGCATCTGATTACGGTGATGTGGTTGTTTGCATGAGCTTTGCAGTAAAGTCCAGTCGTGTCACATTTATAATAGAACGAGTTATTTACTTTAATGGCACTGAGACAGTTTTTGTCACAACAACATCAGTTCTAGAATGAGTTTAGTCAGTCAGGTGAATGTCCGCTAACATTTAAGGGTGTACTCACACTAGGCATGGTTGCCGTGAACCGGGCCAGAGTACGATTGTCCCCCCTCCCCACTCCCCC
>JAUCMU010000350.1:0-13473 GCA_032275025.1 Enteromius treurensis
AGCCCCCGACAACATAGCTTCTAGGATCATTCAGGCACTCAAACCCCTCCACCACGGTAAGGTGGCGATCCAAGGAGGGGTACAGAGGCTGCACCTGAGGCAGAGTGATTATATCCACTGAAAAACACAAATTAACATGGAATGAAGCGGTTGACCATGTTATACAACCCTTCACATCATCCTGATGACATTATGAAAGAGGGCAGCCTGCATAAAATAATAATAATAGATTAAGGTAGTATATCTTGTCGCAGGAGGAAGAATCACAAAACAAACAGAGTTGCAGTAAAGCCCAGGAGGGTGGATTTTATTTACAGGTGACGGTGAAAACAAACAAGCAAAAAGTCCCACGTGCGGTGTCCAGTGCTCGAGGTGCTCTTCCAAAGGTGAAGGTAGGTGCTCGGTGTGGAAGGCTGACCGGCTCAGACACTGCTTTCTGTGCAAGGGAGAGAGAGAGAGAAGGGTTAGATTAGTTGTGCTTCTCATGGAGAGGTTTCTCACAGTCTAATGTTGGCTGTCGCTTTTGTAGCCAGCAGCTAATTAGCTTCAGTCGTGGCCGGTGAGCCTTTGATGAGGTGTAGCAGGTGTTTTGTGTCCGTTTCCAGGGCGAAGCTGACGATCTCTCAGGACGCCCGTCACACTTCCCCCCGCTAAGCATCGTCCTGGTCCTGTGTGTAGAAAAAGGTAGAAGGGGAGACATAGGGGGTGGGAGGGGAGTGACCCCTGTCAGACCTGCAAAAGCTGCCCAGACATGAGAGAGGCTGTCGGCGTTGGTGTTGGCGGTGCCGGCCCGATGTCGCACGTCGAAGTGGGAGTCCTGGAGCGCAAGGGACCAGCGAGTCACTCTGGGGTTCGTATCTTTGTATCAGTGACAAGGGTGAATCTTCGGCCGAGGAGGTAATAGCGCAGCTCCAGGACTGCCCACTTGACGGCTAGGGCTTTCTTCTCGACGGCCGCGTAGTTTCTCTCGGCTGGGGTCAGCTTCCTGCTGATGAAGATGACAGGATGCTCCTCACCCTCCTGGACCTGTGACAGGACGGCTCCCAGTCCTGTGTCGGAGGCATCCGTCTGCAGCAGAAAGGGGCAGCCAAAATCAGGGGCACGGAGAACGGGCTCCTTCGCGAGGGCTGTCTTCAGCGCCTGGAACGTGTCTTCAGCTGCTGGGGTCCACAGCACTTTCTCGGGCTGCCCCTTTCTGGTCAGGTCTGTCAGAGGGGCGGCTAAGGAGGAGAAGTGAGGGATAAAGCAGCGATAGTACCCCGCCAACCCCAAAAAGGCTGTACCTGGGTTTTCGTCGTTGGAGTCACAGCTGCTTGGATGGCCTCGACTTTCTTCTCCTGAGGATGGATGAGGCCCCGGCCAACCTGGTAACCCAGGTACTGGGCCTCAAACTGAGCAAGGTGGCATTTGCGGGGGTTGGTGGTCAGCCCAGCCCGTCTGAGCTCGGACAGCACCCTCCGCAGAGGGTCCAGGTGGTCCTCCCATGCCTCGGAGTGAATCTCAATGTCGTCTAAATACGCGGCTGCGTATGCCTGATGGGGACGTAGGATAATATCCATAATTTGTTGAAATGTTGCTGGAGCTCCGTGCAAGCCGAAGGGAAGGGTCCAGTACTGCCAGTGGCCACTAGGGGTAGAGAAAGCTGTTTTCATTTTAGCAGTTGATGAGAGGGGTACCTGCCAGTAGCCTTTAGTCAAGTCCAGCGTTGAAATGTACCGGGCCCTTCCCAATCTGTCGAGCAGTTCATCCACCCGAGGCATGGGGTATCCGTCAAACTCCGAGAGTTTGTTGAGCCGGTGAAAGTCATTGCAAAAGCGGAGGGTGCTGTCAGGTTTTGGGACCATCAAGATCGGGCTGGACCATGGGCTGCGGGATGGCTCTATTACCCCTAACTTCAGCATGTGTTTAATTTCCTCCTCGATTGCCTGCCAACGGGCCTCGGGGACCCGATAGGGCCGCTGCCTGACAATAACTCCTGGAGCCGTTTTGATGTCATGTTGGATGATGGTGAAGCCAGTTTAGGCCTGAGGCACTTCCCGGATGCCGAAGAGCACATACGGTATCATCTTGTCCCAATCTCTCCTGTCCTCCACGGCCACTCGTCGGAGCATCTGCTTTAATGTCTGATTAAACCTTTCGACGAGCCCATCTGTTTGTGGATGATATACTGTGGTCCTAAACTGCTTCACCCCAAGCAGCCGGCAGAGGTCAGCCAATAGCCGGGACATGAACGGGGTCCCCTGGTCAGTCAGAATATTCTTGGGGATTCCCACCCGGCTGGCGAGGAGGAAGAGTTCTTAGGCCACAGCATTTGCAGTGGCCTTCCGCAGCGGTATGACCTTAGGATACTGGGTGGCGCAGTCCATGATGACTAAAATGTGCTCATGTCCCCGGGCTGATTTCGGCAACGGTCCCACCAGGCCCATCCTGATGCGCTCAAAGGGCACCTCAATGATGGGCAGTGGGATCAGCGGGGTGGGGGGAGGCGCTCTCGGCGACGTGAATTGGCACGTTGGGCAGGCTTGACAGAACCTCTTCACCTCGGCTTCGATTCCTGGCCAGTGAAACCGATCTCTAATCCGTTGAGCCGTGTTCGGGGCCCCCAGATGGCCGGCCATGGGACGGCTGTAAGCGAGTTCTAAGATGGTCTCCGTCTTCACCCTGGGTACCCCCAGGAGTCGTTTCTCCTCCCCCCTTCGCTGAGCGACACAGTACAGCAAGCCATTTTGGACCACAAAGTGCGGGAGAGGATGGGGTCATGGTTGAACGTCTTTCCCCTCTATTACTCTTACTGTAGTCCAACAATGCTTCAGGCACTCGTTGTCATGCTGCTCTTTAGCGAAAGAACTGCCCTCGGTAGCCTGTTTGAACACATCAAAATAGACGTTAGAATTTTCAGGGGGGCGACTCACCATCTCTCCCGCTGTCAGAGGCCAACAGCACTGGACGGTGTCGTTGTCTCCGCGGTGGCCTCCGGGTCCGGTGGCTCCACTCGGGCTGGCAGGCTGTGCCTTAGCGGCAAGGAGCAGGTCAAACCCGGGCCAATCCCGTCCCAGTAGGACCGTCACAGGCAGTTCCTTCACCAAGCCGACCTCCACGGGCCAGCTCCCAGGGTCCGTGCTGATGGTTACTCGGCGTATTGGTACTTGGCGGGTGTCTCCATGAACACAGGTGATAGGAACTGTCGCCTTCGAGTCGGGCTGTGGAGGCACTACGCTGGGGCGGATTAGGCTGATGGCGCTGCCTGAATCCAGGAGGGCAGTATATGGCTTTCCGTTAACCTGCACTTGGATCTCTGGGGCGCCGTAGGGGACTTCACGGTGTAACGCACAGCCTGGCAACCAAGGTCGGGGCGGAGCTGCTGGTTCTTCGGTGGGCATGGGCTCATCTCGGTGAGAGGGAGCCGCTGGCTTGCTGACTGGTCGTGAGTTGCCCTCTGGCGCGCGCCGCTCCTGGACCACCCTCCGGAGAAAAATGGGTGCTCGCTTCCCCGGCTCCCTCTGTAAGGCAGCATCCGCCAGCTCGATGGCCTCCACGGCGTGCACAGGTTACGCATGCCAACGGCCTGCCGGTGGGTTCAGGGGAGTGCACGAAGCAGCCGGTCTACTATCCCTCTCTCCATCACTTGGGCACCTGTGGCCCTCTCAGGTAGGAGCCAGTACTCAGGCAGGCGCGTCAGCTCTGCCATCTGGGCACGGGCCGGCTGACGGGGCTTAAACTCCCATTCATGGAACTTCTGGG
This sequence comes from Enteromius treurensis, assembly GCA_032275025.1. NCBI lineage: Eukaryota > Metazoa > Chordata > Actinopteri > Cypriniformes > Cyprinidae > Enteromius > Enteromius treurensis. The sequence continues at coordinate 3,742 of JAUCMU010000350.1, forward strand.
CTGCACAGGTAGGAGACAAACCAAGGCGGGCCAGTATCTCTGCTTTCAGCGCATCAAAGTCATTCACATCACGCGCTGGTAGCGCGAAGAAAGCCTGTTGTGCTTCTCCCCGTCAGCAGCGGTGCTTGGGCCCTTGCCCAGTCTTCCTGCGGCCAGCCTTCCCCGACGGCTGTCGTTTCGAACATCTGGATGAAAGCCTCAACATCATCATGTGGAGTTAGCTTGGGGATCAACCGGGCTGCTTGTGCACGGGGGTCTGGAAGCGGAACGGTGTGTGCAGTCGCGGTTTCCACTCAGAGCGCTGCCAAGCGTTACTCTGTCTCACTCTGGCGTGTGGCTAGATGCTCGACAATTTGCTGCTAGCGGATGCTAACCTTGGTGAACCGTTGTAGAAAAGGTGTTTTGTGTCTGTTTCCAGGGCGACGCTGACGATCTCTCTGGACGCCCGTCACAATCTACAACTAAAACAATAAAATGTTTAAAAAAATAGTATAATAAATCAGTAATCATTCCCTTCAATTTCAAAAAATGGAAACTGGCAGAACATTTACTAATGTGATGTATGTTATTTAAAAAAGGCTTTATGGCTAATTTTAAATGGTCATCAATTAAAAAAATAATAATGAATAAAACTTTGTTTTATTTTAACAGGGACAGAGCTAATTAATCAACAAGAAAATACTGTAAACAAGCCAGAATCTGTTGCCCCTTGCCAGCTTGTAAATAGGCATCATAAAAGTCTCAAATAGAGTAAATTATCACACAACAACATTTACAATTACATACAATAATGCTAAAACTGGCCAAGTGGGGGAGGCACATAACGATGTAAAATTTTAAAGATCAAACATGCATTAATCAAATGTTTAATATTATCAAAACTCAATAAATCATGTTTTTGAACAATATTGTAATAAATGTAACCATTAGTCCTCTGATCAAACACTTAAAGCGTCTGTTTGTAAAGAGATTAAATTGATTTAAAAATTGTAATACTTGCTTGTGACCAACTAAGACAATACGTAATATGAGGGGGGAAAAAATCATAGAATGCATGACAAGTTTGCCAAATAAAATGGAATAATTTTGGAACTTTTGAAATGGAAATCTTTAAGCATTTAAAGGATTTCAAGTTTCACTTTCTTTTGGAGGGTTACAAGTTGTAAGTGCATAGATAATATCCCTAAAGTTGCAAAGACTAACAGATTTGGCCATTCAAAATGGGTGAGGGAAAGAAAGTGGTCTAGCGTGACACCAGTGTATTACCCGGCATCGCAGAAAATGCTTTGCCACAGTAAGGACATGATCAGTAGGGAGCAGTCATGTAAAGCACTGAAGGACACACGACCAAGGACACACAAGCACAAAGTCTTACTTTGACTCGTCTGCCTAACATTCCTCCGCGTGAATTCCGATCCTCCAGCCTGCCTTTCAAACAAACTGCTAAGTTACCGCTCAAACCCAAGCGGCTAGCAGAGACCACAACAACACGGCTCAAGGACTTCCCCAGTGAGACGCCAAAAGGACCCAGCGCCTCTTCCAGCCAGCCAGCCTGAATCCCTACGAGAGACAGTGGCTTCCGATTCGAGGCTGCATGCTGCCAAAGTAATCCAAGTGAAAGAAACCACATTTCTCACCAATCGCCGGCCCCCACTGCCTTTTTTTCCTCAGCCCAGAAGCAAAACAAAGCACAGCATTGTAACTTCCCAATCACAAAAAAAAAAAAAGCAGCGCGGAACTGGCCGGCACCGCCAGATGACGTAATTCGCAAGCCGCAAATCTATGATGTCAGCACGGCATTTCCTTTCACTTCCCCACGGTCACGTAGGTTCATTGATTATTTAGCCATCGATTTATTTAACCAACGGTTCATGTTGTCAGAACACAATTTTTACTGACCTGAACTGTTTAACCAATTTGCCTGGGTTTTTTTTCATTCTCCTCCGCAGAGGTTCTCTATCTCAAGCTTTCCCTCCATTGTGCCCAATTCTTTAATTAAGTTAACCTGCTCTGCACTCAGTTTATATATTATAAAAATAAATAAATAGTCTCCCGCCAATGTTTCTATACTGTCTGCTGAATCGTCATCCCATCCTGATCCTAACTTTTCCCATTATCTGTTATCAGGTTTAACACAAGGATTCCATTCCGGAGTTTCCCATATCCCTACCCAGTCCCACATTTTGTCCCAATCCACCACCACAGATCCCGACTCAGTGGATGCTCTCATTAATTTATTTACAAAAAAAAAAAAAAAAAAAGTTAGCCAAGGTCCCTTCTATTTTTATAACTATCTTCAATCTCCATGCTAATTCCTCTTTCTGCAGGATGGCCCACTCTAAATCCATACGTCATCTTTCCAATAAAATACCAAAAGATATTTATTCACCCACGTTAACGTTTATCTGTTGAACTTTCATGTAACCCTGATCCTAACTTCTCCTAATATCTGTTGTCAGATTTAACAGATGGATTTCACCCTGGAGTTTTCAGCTTTCCCACCCATCCTCATATCTTTCCCAACCTCCAATCAGCCACTAACGTTCCAGACTCCATGGATCTTCTAATCAATGAATGAGAAACACAAATAATCATACACAAATCGTACACAAATAATCCAACCGAAAAAATTGCAAAATACAAAGAACACGAATGAGAAGTAACAATAACAACGAACCGTGCTAGAAGCTAAACATCCACTGGCTTATATGCCGGTGGATATCCGGGTGGAAATGAGAATCACAGTGGCGATGGTTTCAACATAAAAGTCCTGGTTGAATACACAGAAACGAGTACATGAATTCATAATAGAAAAGCAGAGACGAACATATAAGAGGAGTCCTGATCGCTGAAGTGCCCTCCAGATCTGGATGGGCACATCCAGCTGAGTGTTACACTACTTTACCGCTTGGAGAGCTTTTAAAGCATCGCACCTGAGCTACAACCTCTATTTCCCAGATTTCTCCCTCCTAGCCATCACATCTTTCATTTTATACCTCAACTCCTCCAGATTCCTCCAGGCTAATTCCATTAAAGGATATTTAAGTGGAATCCAATTTTTCACAAATTACTTTATGGTTCCACCTCCCCCACTATTTCTAACGCCCAAACCCATCTCATCATTAAAGGCATCCAGAAAGAAAACCCTTCCTGCCCCGACCGAAGGCTGCCCATAACCCTGGAGATCTTAACCCTCTGCATCTCCACCCTACGCCATAATTATTTATCCCCTCTCGTTAACCGCACCCTAGACACCATGTTCATCCTGGCGAATTTACTATCAATTCTCCGTTTAACCCAACCATCCATCCCACCATTTCGGATCTCTCCATCATCAATCAAGAAACCATGTGCTTTTTCAGTAAGCATATTAAAACTGACCAACTTCACAGAGGTCACCATGTTTACATTTTTAAATTGCAATGCCCCACCCAGCCTTACCAAACTCTTCGAGCTTACCTAACCTACAGAAGCTTGTTTGCCTCCTCCCCTCTCTAACCCCTCTTCCTAGACGAACTGAACCAACCCGATTCCAGGTTTTGTTCCAAAAACACCTCAAGTCCGTCCTCTGACTACCTGGAGTCGACCCAAATCGTTTCTCCTCCCATTCCTTCAGGATTGGAGCAGCCACTACAGCTGCTAAAAGAGGCCTGACCCCCAGTGAAATCCAAACCCCTGGCCGTTGGCCCTCTTCCCCATTTATTAAAAAAAAAAAAAAACATCTGCGAAGGTTTCACTTCCAGCCCCCGCATTCCCTTACCTACGCCGAGGTCTTTTTTTTCTTCTATCCCACCTCCGCTGAGGTTCCCAAACCTCCGCGTAGGCTTCTATACTCCCATCCCCTTACCCCCGCCGAGGTCTTTTCTCTTCTATCCCACCTCCGCCGAGGTCCCCAAACCTCCGCGTAGGTTTTACTCCTAAGCCTCCATGTAGGGTTCCCTGCTTCCATCCCCTTACCTCCGCTGAGGTCTTTGCTCTTCTATCCCACCTCCGCTGAGGTCCCCAAAACCTACGCATAAGTTATTCTCAAGCCTCCACGTAGGCTTTCCCACCCCTTTCGCCTTACCTACGCCAAGATCCCCCACAAAAATATTTATTTAAATATCATTCGCTCCATCTCCTAACTCTTTTTCTGCTTCTCCAACAGGTCAACAGACATCCAGGCCAACCCAGCTTTTCTCCTCCATATTAAATATATAAAAAAAAATATATATATCTCCCCATTCTATTTCCTTCATCCAGCATCCTCTCCATTGCATTTTTTGGGTGCTCAAATTAGCTTTTTTTTTTCCCCTTAGATTTTTTTTGGGGGGGGGGCAGACGGCTCTCCCGGATTGCTCCCCAGACAGCACGCCAAATTCGCTCTACTATTTATTATTGGTTACAAGGAAAGCGTGAAGTCTTGAACGTAAAAGTTTTGTAAATAACTTTATTTCGAGAGGATCGCTGAATGAGTAATCACACATGGCTGGCAGCCTGCTTTCCTAATTACCCTTGTTTATTCGCGACCAATCAAATCGCATTTCCGTCACTATAACTACTCCCAGCTTTTAATTTCCCAGCCTCTCACTTTTCGTGCATCCCTCCTCCTCCCCTTCTCCTCTGTTTCCATTTATAAATTCACGCCTTTCCGGGGGGCAGACGGTGAACGAGCCGGACGCTGAACTCTTTCCCACGCCAGGGTTCCATCCGTTAGGGTTCGGAGTTCGCTGTTCTCGCGGCTCGCACCCCAGACAGCATGCCAGATTTGCTCTACTATTTATTATTGATTACATGGAAAGCGTGAACTCTTGAAATAGAATTGGAGGTTCACAAAAGATGGCCCTCATCTGGCGCTTCCAATCCAAATAGTAATTAAACATTTTAAAGTTTATTTATCTGCATATTTTCTAAGAGGATTAGGTCTACCTTTTCTCCGTTTTCTTCACGCTTCAACACGAGATTCCGATTAATACACATATACACAGAATTGCAGAAGGTTATTTAAGCATTCACGCAAACATCTCTGTTGTGTCTTTAAGTGAGCGCTTGAGAAGCTGATCAGGAAAACTATTTGATGTGTAACAGATATCTCCAAATAGCCAATCTGTTAATCTAACATGTTCTCATTTATAAAAGCCTACAGATAAATAAAAAAAATAGCGATATTGTGATTATTTAAATTGGATGCATCTTAGTTAAAAAAAAAACGAGCTGGATGAAATAAACGTGTCCCTGCCACGAATAAATAGATTAAATTATGTGACTTAATCACAAACCGTCCTGAGACTCCAGAGTAAACTTCCAGTCTCTGAACACATTTGGATATTAGATTAGATTAGATTCAACTTGATTGTCATTGTGCAGAGTACAAGTACATAGCCAATGAAATGCAGTTGGCATCCAACCAGAAAGTGCAAACACAGAATATATAAATAAATCTATATATTATAAATATGTGTATATACATCACACTATAAGGCAACTTGTGCAAATATGACTCAATTAACTGTGAATGCAATGTAAGTTACAAGGAAAGTATAACAGAGGGTGCATCATATAATCAGGTGCATAAATTTAAACATAGGGACATATGTATATGAGGCTCAAGACCAAAGCGCAAATGCCTTCAGGAGGTATAAAGGTGCAAGGTAATGTGCAAAAATACAATGTGCAAAATACAGACGGGGTAGGAACCTTTTTTTTTTTTTGGGGTAGTGCTCAGCACCTGAAATTGGAATTCAGTAGCCTGACAGCTGAGGGAAAGAAACTGTTTCTGAGTCTACTGGTGCGACAGCGAAGTGTCCTGTACCGTCGTCCCGATGGGAGAAGGGTGAACAGTTTATGGTAGGGGTCAGAGGAGTCTTTGATGATACTTCTCGCTCTCTTTAGGCAGCGTTTGTGGTAAATGTCTTTAATTGAAGGCAGCCCAGTACCAATTATGTATTTGGCAGTTTTCACCACCCGCTGAAGGGCTTTCTGATCAGAAGCGGTGCAGTTCTCATACCACACTGTGATGCAGTTCGTTAGAACACTTTCAGCAGTGATAAATCTTCAGCAGTATGTGGGGGGACAGGTGTGCTTCCTTTAGTTTTCTAAGGAAGTAAAGGCGCTGTTGTGCCTTTTTGACCAGTGTTGAGGTATTGATTGTCCAGGAAAGATCCTCAGAGAGGTGAACACCAAGGAACTTGAAGCTGGTCACACGTTGCACTTTTAACCCATCAATGCAGATGGGAGTGAGTGTGTGGTCTTTCTTGGTCCGTCGGTGGTCTATAATCAGCTCTTTGGTGTTCTGGATGTTCAGTGAAAGGTTGTTGTTGGCACACCATATTGCTAGATGCTGAACCTCGTCCCTGTAGGCTGTCTCATCATCATCGCTGATCAGGACTACCACCATGGTGTCATCTGACAACTAGATTATGGAGTTTGAGCCATGCACAGGTATGCAGTCGTTGGTGAAAAGGGAGAAGAGGAATAGGCTCAGCACACAGCCCTGTGGTACTCCAGTGTTTAAAGTCAGGGTCGAGGAGGTGTGGTTACTGATTCTAACAGACTGTGGTCTGTTAGTGAGAAAGTTGAGGGTCCAGTTACAGAGAGAGGGGCTGATGCCAAGGTCAGAGAGCTTGGAGATCAACTTGGATGGGATCACAGTATTAAAAGCAGAGATGAATTCAATGAATAGTATCCTGACATACGTGTTGGTTCCATCCATGTGTGTCAGGGCAGATTGGAGAGCTGACGCAATTGCATCTTCGGTTGACCTGTTGGATTTATAGGCAAATTGATATGGGTCTAGTGTTGGTGGCAAGTGTGTTTTTAGGTGGGAGAGGACCAGCCTCTTAAAGCACTTCGCTACAATGGGATTGAGGGCAACAGGGCGAAAGTCATTGGGGGTCATAGAACTTCCATGTTTTGGAACAGGAATAATGGTTGCAGTTTTGAAGCAGTTTGGGACAGTGGCTTGGGCCAAGGAGAGAATGAATGTTGGTGCTATGCTTTGAGCCTTCTGCACAAGACCTAAGCACTCGGCCAGGAATGCCATCAGGGCCGGCAGCTTTATGTGCATTCACTTTTTGCAAGGTGGAGCACACATCACTGGTGGAAAGTGTGAGCGGCAGGTCGTCAGGAGGCAGCACCAATTTGATGGGTGGTTCTGTGTTTACACGGTCAAAGCGAGCATAAAAGTGGTTCAGTTCATCAGGGAGGGCAGCAGTGCTGGTTGGGGGTGAATTGTTTGCTGGTTTATAGTCTGTAAGGGCATGGAGACCTGTCCACTTGCTCCGAGGGTCATTGTTTTTGAATCGATGTGCAGTTGCTGTAGGCTTCACGGTTGCCAGATTTGAAAGTGGCGCCACGTGCCTTCAACAGAAGCTGGACTTCCTTGTTCATCCAGGGTTTCTGATTGGGGTACATTGTAATTAGTTTCTGGGAGGTTACCTTGTCAACACATTTATTTATATGATGTAAAGCAGAGTTGGTGTAGGTATTTACATCAGTGAATGAGTTCAGTGTAGGCAAAAGCATTCCAGTCTGTATTCTGGAACTCCTGCTGTAGAGAGGAGTCTGCTTTTTTCTGCCAAACTTTAACAGTCCTCTTGGTAGGTTTCACACGTTTGATGATGGGGGTGTAGCTATATAGGGGATATGCTATAGCCTTGATGTTTAAAGTTAAAACATTTTTATATGCTTGAATTATTTTAGTAGGCTATGTAGGCTACATTGATTTGATTTTATGCAAGTCCGGATGATTTGAAAAGGCATCAGCTTTTCTGCCGCTGGCCACTTGGTCTTTACTTTAAAAAAACTAAAACTTATAGGCTATTTAACAAACAAAACTGCTCCGAATGTTTTTCTAAATTGACTTAAAAATGAAACGAAAAATAATAATTGTGCCATTACACACAAAACTAAACTATTTTAATAACCAAAACAGTAGTAAAAGCCGTAAAAGACAGAGTGAGCAATATTTTGATTAAGGTGTTTAAAAGTCTGAATATTTCAATTAAAATCGGTGTGGGCCACCTATGAGAATACAATTATGCTTGCTGCGATTATGATCTTAATCGCATTTTTATTATCGAAGTATTGCGTTTACATGAGGTAAAGTTTAATCACAATATTGTCAAAATCTCATTATAATCGCATTAAGAGGGTCCATGTAAACGCACTCATTGTAGGCATTATTTTACAGCGAATCAATCAATAAAATGGTATAAAATAGGAAAAATATATATATTTCACGAAAATAATATAAAGATTACAAAACAAAAGAAAACAAATGGACTGAGGGAAAAGCTTTCGGAAAGGAGGGCAAATATTAAGCGGCATCCTTAATGTTTTCTTTGTAACCCCACAGAGCCAAGACTGCTTTTCTCACCTTTATTCATAGGGAGGGGGAAGGTGAAATGTGAATTGGCAATTTTAAAAGTGACATACTTAGGCCAACATGCAATTAAAAAATACAATGCTATGTGGTTTTTAATTTAACTTCTGCAGGCCATTTTGTGATCTCAATCGTCATACACCAGCAAAGACTACCGTTTTCTCATTTATTTTTCCTTAGATTTTTGTTTTAATATGCTACTCAAATGCACATAATGCTATGCCTTTATTCTCAAAATAGACTATTAGGATCTAATATTCCACAACTTTGTACACACAATAGGGCAACAACTTTACAGAAAAAAGAAACAAAATTATAGATACTTTGGCATTACATACAGAATGAATTAGCAATATGGCGCGAGACATTGAAACAGTGAGTGCGTTTACATGGACCCTCTCAATACGATTATTATGAGATTTTGAAAGTATTGTGATTCAATACTTTCAATACTACCTCATGTTAACGCAAAACTTTGATTATGCTCATAATCGCAGCAAACATAATCGTATTAACATGTACTAAGAATTTGACCATTTTAAACTGATTAAAGAGCAACATTAAAGAGACTGAGCTAACTCCAGCTGGAGGGGGTGGAGGTTTGGGGTGGATAAAGAGCACAGCAAAGTTGCAGAGCAGGTTTTCCTCCGAAAAACAATTTTGGGACCAACACCTCAGTTAGAATGTTTGCTGCTTGTGGTTTGTTTTTAGCATGCACATATAAAACTGCGTCATCAGCATACATTTGAATACTAACAGATGAACAGATTAGCAGGACATCATTAATATACAAACTAAATAAAATAGAACCCAAAATTCATCCTTGAGGAACTCCAATAGACGATTTTGGTACATTGATTGACTATTACAAAGAAGCAGACTTTTCTTCCTATTCACTAAATAATAAGTCATCAATTTAATCGTTTAAACAGAATAATTAAAAAGTGTGAGCTTTGAAAGTAGTACCTACTTCCAAAAACATTAAATCCAAAAACACTGCTCCTATTACCCCACTGCCATCACGTTTAGATTTAATGTTCTCAAGAAGATAACAATTAACAGTTTTAGTTGAATTTATTAGGGTAAAACCAAAAATTACATTGAATATCCCTCATTCAAGTAATCTGAGTTTTGCTACACATTCCTCAGACACCCTGGCAACTGTAGGCAAAATATTAAATGGTCTATACTTATCCACTGCTTCATCACCACCCTTAAAAATGAGTTCAAGAGTTCGCGCTTCCTCATAATCAAGAAGGATAAAGTTTAGCATGTGTGGCGAGCCGGGAGGAAGGCGGACACCGAACCCTAAAGGCTTGAACCCTAGCGAGGGCTAGAGCTCGGCGTCCGGCTCGGTCCTTTCATGCCCC
>JAUCMU010000351.1:0-13468 GCA_032275025.1 Enteromius treurensis
CTCATTAACTTTAACACAGCTTCAGAGTTAATTTTAACTCTATTTAGAGAGGGACCAAATGTTATCTGAATAGAGTCCATTTTACTCAGGGGAATTTGCTGTGTATGTTAACAAATAAGGTTTCATATCAGAAACATGAGCATATTCTTTGCTTTCTCTCACCTTACATTGTCTTGTTACAATATTATGTGTATATATATATATATATATATATATAAATACAGACATCAGTGTGCACTGCTTATTCTTACTGTATAAACGAAAGAGATATTGAAACACTGGAATGGGAAAATTGTACTGTAAACATTCTGTACCACAATATATTTTGTCAGAATAAAAACATTTCTTTGTTTAATTTTTATTTGTTAATATTTAATATCTTTATGCTGCTTTCGAACCCTAAAGATCGTCCTAATAATAATTATAACAATTAAAAGTTTTACGTTTTTCTTAAGCAAACCAGATGCTTTAAAACTCATAATCTTTTCTTTTGTCAGGAATATTTCCAATAGGTATTGTTATTTTGTCAGATTTGATTTTAGATGAATGCTTCATTTGTTTTGTTGGTTTTCAGACATTTGCAAAGCTTTTGTTTATTATTTACATATTTATTTAAATGTATATATTTGCAAGTACATGTATTGATGTAATAAAAAAACACAACACAATGAAGGATAAAGCAACTGATCTAGAAAGGATGTCGTTAAAAAAATAAAAATTATGTGCGGTGTTGATGTTTTGACAACTGAACGAAAACAATCTGTGGTTAGATAGAAACTTCTTGTAAAGGCAGATTTTGCTTCTAAGCATGTGAGAGTCTTGTGCTTTTTAGTCTACTTCTTTTTATGTTGATGTTCAGTTTTTCTAAATCTATTCACCAGTGTTTTAAGTTATGTCTTAATGAAATAATACATTAAATATTACAAAATCTTGTGATAATACTCTTATTTTTTCAGATTTATTATTTTGTACATTTAATATAATTTTATTGAACAATGCAGTTATAGTATAGGATGCAACAGAGACCCTAACCCTCAAAAAAAAAAAAAAAAAATCAACATAACTGAGCTAAGATTTTGGTAAGTCAATTATTTTTTATAATTAATTAAATAATAATTACGTGGTGCATTACAAGAAAGGTTTTAAGTGATCTCCAAACTGAACATTTATATATGATTTGTAATGTGACATGTGAATTGAGAAATATAGAAAATAATCTGTTACCGGTACGTTATACGAAGAGCTAGATTAATCTATTAAGAGGGAGCCTTGAATCAAATAATCAGTAAATGCACTCAGACTTACACGAGTATGTCAGGTGAAGCTTCCTTTCGTAGCTCATCTGGAAAAACACTGTATCCTGATCCTCAGGTGCATATATCTCTTAACGATGTTGAATGTATTCTTGCTGTCGCTCAGTACACTGTGATGGCATATGGTTCTTGTTACTGGGATGGCAGCACAAGAATGCTGATATTCCTGTTATAACCTCATTTATAAGCTACAGAGAAAGCGAAAGGAAAAGATGGGGGTATAATACATTTCCATGAATTATACCAACAGATAAATATATATTATGAATGTATTCTATATATCTGTCTATCTATCTGTACATACATAAGATATAAAAAAAATATAACTTGTTACGAGATGATCTGTGTTGGTGGTGATTTTTTTTTAAAAATCAGTGCAGTTTACATTTTCACGACAGTAGGTGGCAGCAAGAGACCATCTTCTAACAGTGGATGAGTCATAACTCCCATATAACGAGTTTACAAGTTGTAATAACAAGTCAAGGAGCATGTGAGGGCTTTGGTGTTGACATTATTGCCATAAAAACACATAATTTAGAGTAGGATGTCACGTGTCGAATGTCATCTTGGAATTATGACATGGCACGAATGTAGCATAAAAGTCTCCAAAGTGGTGGGTAAGTCACCTTATCTTACTAATAAAATCAGTTCTGGATGAGTTGAAGCTGTCTAGTGGTTTTCTTGGGAAGGCCAATGAAGAGACCATTGCAATAATCCACCCTGCGAGAAAGGCATGAACAAGTTTCTTCAAGCCCTGACTGGAAACAAAACATCTAATCCTTTCAATGTTTTTCAGATGATAGTATGCTGATCTAGTTACTGCTTTGACATGACTACTGAACTAAGGTCCGTCTTCAGAATCACACCAAGATTCTTGATTATGCATTCACCTTGAGCATATACATACTACATAGGAGCAGTGCAAGAATTAAACTTTGTGGGACTCCATGTCATAGACATCCACTTAGACTTGCTCTCCTATACTCACATAATAACCTCTCCCTTCTAGGTAAGACCTGAACCATTTGAGTAGCATCCCAGAAGGCCCGAACCAGTTTTCCAATCTGTCTTGTATGTTATGATTGACAGTGTCAAACACAACGCTAAGATATACAGTAGCAGTACCAGCACTGATATTTTGCCAGAGTCTGAATTTAAACGAATACCATTTATTATCTTTATAAGCGCTGTCTCTGTACTGTGTCAAGATTAAAAATTGTCCAAGTATTAATTTGAGTTTAAGTGATTGTTCAGCTAATTAAAAACAACATTTTCAATAATCTTTCCTATGAAAAGAAGATTTGATATTGGTCTGTAGTTACTTAATATGGAGTTATCAAGATAGTTTTCAGGGAGTTTCAAAAAAGAAATAAGTGAGGTGTTCACCACTTCTAAGATATCTGCTTCTAAATAGTTAAAAAGAAAAGAAAAAAAAAAAAAAAGATTTGGTAAGTGTGTCAAGGTTGCAGGTTGATGTTTTAAGGTGCTGTACTATTTCTTCAATTGTTTGAAGAACAAACATAGTAGCTGTTTTTTTAAGATTGTGGTTGAGTTTTTCTGATTTGCATTACTTAAGGATGTATTAATTGCCCTTCTAATATAACTGAGAAGGAAGCAAACTCATTGCATTTCCTGTCAGAGAGCATTTCAATGGGAATCTGACTTGGTGGGTTTGTCAACCTCTCAACCATAGCAAAAAGAGTGTGAGTGTTAGTGTTAATAATATTTGAGAAGAAGGTCTGTTTAGCTGTTGCTAGTTTTAAATTAAAAGCATGAAGACTGTCTTTATCGATGCTTTAGTGAATTTCAAGTTTAGTCTTCCAACACATCTTTCCACACTCTGAACTGCTGTTGATTTTCTCCATGGTGATTTCTGTCTTTTCATCTTTGAATTTTTAATGACGCAATAACATTCTTTAACATCATCAATAACATTCTTAACTTTTGGGTAAAGGAATCAAGCAGAAGATTAACAGAGTCTGCAGAAATGCTTGGTGTTAAAGATAGGCCTTAAAAATAGTGCACTGGTGTTCTCGTTAATGCATCTCTTTCTGACAAAGACAGATCTTGATTCAGTTTTAACAGAGATCAATATATCACAAAAAAATAAAATTAAAAATACAAAAGTGAGATCAGTGTCACGGTTGTTGTAGCAGGAAGCAGGCAGAGACGCAGAAGTCAAATATAACAAGTATTTTTACTTGACTCAAATAACAAGAAACAAAGAGCTACACACATCCATTTAACATTGACGATCGACACACAGGACAGAATACACAAGGCTTAAGTACACAGGGGTAAATGCAGGGCAGGTGAGGAACACAGGTGGCAAGGGTTAACTAATCAACTAAACAAGAACAGGAACATGACCAAATAAGGAAACATAGGAATTACTAGAACAAAACCAAAACTGTGACATAGAACACAGACAAGGGCGTGACAATCAGATAGTGCTACGCCCTTAATAATAATGGGTGAAATGTTCAAACCCTTACTGATAAGTAAGTCTAGAATGTATCCACTATTACAGTCATGGCCAAAATTGTTGGCACCCCTGACATTTTTACAGAAAATCAAAAAAGAATTGTATTAATATGTGTTTTGATATACACATATTTATTTCCTTTCTGTGTATTGAAACAAAACAAAAACAGGGAGGAAAAAAAAGGACATTTGACATAATGTCACCCAAAACTCAAAAAATGGTCTGGACAAAATGATTGGCACACTTTCAAATTTGTGGATATATAAGATTGGTTCAAGCATGTGATGCTCCTTTAAACTCACTTGGGCCAAGAAACAGGTGTGGGCCAAATAAAAATAAAAAAAATCTGACCTGAAAGCAGATAAAAAAGGAGAGAAGTTCACTTTTCCACTGCATAGTAAGGTATGGCACAGTTCAGTACAGCTCACTTTTGGGGGTTTTCCACTGGCAACAGTACCTGGAACCTGGTCCTTTTTTTAGTACCAGCTCAGCCGAGGTTCTAAGCGAGCCGAACCATTACCAAAACGTGACGTGTAAACTCTGCTGTTCACTGATTAGCCAGAAAAAAAACGTCATTACTGCGTCACTGAACTTGCGACACGAGACAGACCCGCTAGATTTAAATCAGCACAGCCAGCCAAGGATCGGACGCAACTGTTTTGTTTGAAGAAACGCACCTTTTTCTATCAACCTAAAATGGCTTTTGAGGAAGTATAGACGTTTCTCTCGTTGAAAGCCGAGGAGCAGATCCAGCAAGAGCTTGATGGGGCAAAGCGGAAAGAAAAATGCTCCATTGTTGTGTGTTTGTTTGTGCCGTGTTTACGATGATGTCACGGCAGTAGAGGCGGCGCAACTATAACAACACGTGAATAATCCCACCCACTCTAAAGCAGAACTAAACTGCATTGGAAATCCAAACCGAGCCAAACTGAGCCGTGCCGTGCCGTAACAAGCCGTGCAGAGCCGAGTCGTACCACGCAGTGGAAAAGCGCCATTAGTTTTGCATTGTGTGTCTGTGTGTGCCACACTAAGCATGGAAAACAGAAAGAGGCTTGAGAGCCAAAATTGAGGAAAAAGCTGTCAAGCTGTTCTGCATGCTCAGGGAGCATCTGTCGATGTTTAGATTAAATAAAACGCTATGGCAGAAGACCCAGGAGGACCCCACTGCTTACACATAAATTTAGACATAAAAAGCAAGACAACAGTTTCCCAAAATGTACTTTAGTAAGCAAAAATCATTTTGAGAAAACGTCTTGTGGACCAAGAAAGAGCACAGTAAGAACACAGTACCGACAGTCAAATATGGTGGAGGTTCAAAGATGTTTTGGGGTTGTTTTGCTGCCGTGACTGTGTGCAAGGCATCATGAAATCTGAGGATTACCAAAGGAGTTTGGGTCTCAGTATAGGGCCCAGTGTCAGAAAACTGGCTTGCTTCCAAGATTTTGGGTCTTGCAGCAGGACAATGACCCCAACATACTTCAAAAAGCACCCAGAAATGTCAAATTAGCAGATTTTGCTTCCTTTTTTGTTTTCAACATGTGTATAGCAAAAAGTGTGTTAATGCAATACTTTTTTGTGAGAAATACTATGGTGTGTCGACAATTTTGGCCATGACTGTACATGTGGGCCTGTGCACATGCTGAATCAGGTCAAAAGTGTTTAAAAACACTTGTCATTTATTTTGTAGTATTAATCTCTGCGTTATCAATGTGAATATTAAGTCCCCTGCTATGGCAAAACAGTCTCTGGGGAAATCATTGATAGCAAATCTGTGAACTTTATTTTGGAGGCCTGTAAAAATTATAAACAGAATATGTGGAACATCAGCTTTCAGCAAAATCCCTAGGCATTCAAAATGACACTTGCTTGCATTTATAGACATCTTTACATGTAGCAGCTACGCCTCCACCTCTACTAACATGAATGTAAAGTTTGGAGGAGCTGTTTCACTGATGACTGTAGCTCTGCAGCTATCTTCTAACTAAGTTTTGTTTAAAAACACAAAATCCAATTTGTTTGTGGAGATTAAACATGACTAAAATTATGTATTATTTAGTGCGTGAAAGTTTAGCTTGAACTAACTTGATGGCATTACTTTATGTCCCCACAGAAATCTTTAGATAGATGCACAACAGGCCTCAGATTAGATGGGTCAGCTGTAAGGCTTCAGAAGGCCTTAGACTTCTATAACATGATAAAATAGAAATAGGGAAAGCTACAGCCACACTGGGTTCCCGCTTGTTTTGTAAACATTTGTGAATGTTACTGCTATCATAGCAAGGACCTCTGAGAGTTGCTATCAGTTGTTTTTGGTTCACCTAGACTAGATGGAGGGGGGTTTGGCCCTAGCGCTGTGGCACTGGCTCTTCCAGAAGAAGGAGGCCGAGCTGGACCCAGAGGTCTTGGTGGTTGTGAGGCCCATCGTTTTTTAGATGGTGAGTCTTGGAGGTGTTGTATTTCTGTCTGTGAAGAGTGCTGTTGTTTTTAAGGGTTTTAATTTTTTATTTTAGTGTTTGTACCAACATTTTTTTGTTTATTTTTGAGTGCTGTGCTGATCTGCTGAAGTAAACTCTTAGACAATGTCAGAAAAGTAGAGAAATAAGGAGCAAAGCGCAAAGCAGTAGGCAAGAATGTCCGAATGGTAGTGAAGCCAGAAGCAGAATCGCACAAACCAGGTCAAAGTCTGTCTGAAAAACACAATACTGTGAAAGATATTGTGAATGATGGTATGACCATTGGCTGACCATTGTTCACAGTCAAAAGGGCCTACAAAGGACATGAGGCCAGGTATGGTTTCCCAAACTAGGAATTTGTGCTCTGCATTTAACCCATCCAAGTGCACACACACAGCAGTGAGAAGTGATCAACCACTCACACACCGTGAACACACACACAGAGCAGTGCCAATACTGCATCTCCCGGGGATAGGTTGAGGGAATGGTGCCTTGCTCAAGTCTCACCTTAGTCCCACCTACTTGAAGTCGTGGTATTGAAGGTGGAGAGGGCTCTGGTTATTCACTCCCCCCCACCCACGATCCTTGCCAGACTTGAATCCGCGACCTTTGGGTTACAAGTCCAACTCCCTATCCATTAGGCCACAACCGCCCCCAAAAGGTGATACAAGTGTCAGAACTGGAACTTGGAGCAATAGAAGAAGGTTGCCATGTCTGACGAACCATGTTTTCTTTCAGATCAGGTGGATAACCTAGGGAAGAGATGGCAACAGAATACACTGTGGGAAGAGGCAGGCTGGTGGAGAGACCGTTATGTTCTGGCCTCTTTCCGCAGACCACTTGAAAGTGCGTGAACCTGACAGGAAGTACAAGACTGCTCCAGGTTGGAAAAATGGTAATACGTATAACACTAAATCCATCACTTAAACTGGTTGTAAAAAGAAATGCTTTTACCACTTCATTAGAAGCACCACATATACTAAATCGGAATTTACGTATACTGAATCAGCAATTAAATTATAAGAAGTTTACTTTCATTACTGTAAATAGTTATGTTTCCATCCAAAGATGCAAATTTAACTTAAGCGCAACCCTGGAATATTGGATAAAACATCTACAAATAAAGCACCATTGCCATCCAACAAGTCAAAGGGAATGAAATATTCACCTCCTTATACACTGGTACTAAGTGATGTGGCTAAACTAATTTCGGGAGGAGCGCTAATGAATGATCAGGCACAGCCAGAAAACTTCAACACAGGTCAATTATAGAAAATGCACTGTGCATTTTTGCTATGTCAACACAAGCTCACCTATGCTTACAATATTTATGCTTTATTTCTGCAAAACATTTATACGAACTATGTGTTGTTTTGAATGCTTTGTCAAAATGAAATTCTATATAGAAGAGAAAATGGTTTACATTCATAGCACTTATGTTTTTGTTGTATATATCGCTGTTTAGTGGAGTCTACTAGGTTACTTTTGGGGGGTTTCCGTCTTACCACTCGTGGTAACTAAAGAAGTTGAACCGTGTTAACAGCCAAACCTTAATAGGTAAGATACTCTTAACATTTTTCCTTTAACTAACATTTATGGGATGTTCATTGCAACAGATTGGACAGAATTAACATTTACTCGTTTACTGTTAATTCGGCAGCATATTACAGTACAATGTCATTCCAATACAGAAAATAAATAGACAAGACTGTTTTACCGCACAAAGAGAAACAAAAACAACAATAAATGTTTAGATTGTTTTTCACATTGTCATGTCCATGATATGATTCTTGATGGCAACATAAGACGAGAAGGATGCATGAAATCACTTCAGCATTTACTAAACAGAATCAGCCTTTTTATGCATACATAATCAAACAGACCGTGCTGTTTCTGAAAGAGATGTAGATGGTGACATGGCTGGATAAGGACAATGCACAGCCACTGAACAACTCCAAAAACAAAAAATCAAATTAGCACAAGCACAAGAAACAGGGTCAAAGAATCCACACCATGTGCTCTTAATAATAGACAAAACATGGAGCATGAGCAGCTGGAGTAACCAATAACCTATACAAAACCAGGAACGTCAGTCTTCAAACTCACAACACAACACATGAGTGTCCTGGATAGTTGGAACAAGTGTATTTTTAACAATTGTAATATGATTGAATTTCAAAGGCATTATACCCAACGAAGTGATGATGCTGTGGGGGAATAAGGTTTTGTGGTGAGAGCAAATTTGCCTTTGACATCTTCTGCTTGATGTGGGAAGATTTTTTTTTCTATTCTTCCTGTCTTTGCTTCAGAGCTGCAGTAGATTTGTTTGGATTGAACAAAGTTGTATAGTGCTAAGTGTTTTAAACACAAGAGCAACATGAGGATCATTCACATTCCGTTCTGTGAGTTTATTACATGATATCAATTTATTTTCATTATTTGTAAACTTATTATACTTCTAAATAATTTTATGCTAGGCATCACTGATTTTATTTGGGTAATCTTATTTATTTGTTTATCTTACAGGTGTATTAATATGTTATCAGTATGCAGTGTCAGATCTTCTGACTGATCCTGGATCAAATGTGATGATAAACTGTGATCTTAATGAAAATGAGGTTTATTGGATTTTTTTGAAAACAGCAGATCCTCCGACAGTTATTCTACGAATATTTCCAACACCAATATCACCTCATTACTATAATAAAACATTCAGAAAGAAATATTCAGTGCAGTTTAAACATGGTCTGGTTATTAATAATGTGACTGCTGATGAATTGGGAGTATATTTCTGTATGAACACACGAACACCTCCAAAACTCAGCAACAGCAGCAGAATATACTTCAACGGTGAGTTCATTTACTTTTATAGTGATGAAGGAACATTAATGACTACTGCTTACATATATAGTTATTGACAACATTTTAAATTAGGAGTGGATAATGTTTTGCAGTGATTGATATGTTTATTGTGGCATTTTCTTTTGAAAATATTAGGTAACGTTACATTGATTATTTCCATAAAGAGTTGCATTCTCTTTTTTGGCTGAGATATTATAAAAGTATTTTATAAAACAATTTATAAAAGTAAATTATTTATCATGCTTACTTGCTTACAATTTCACTTGTTAAGCCTCATGGATATTTCTGGAATATTTTCATGGGTACATTTTCCAACATTAAAATATATTAAATGTTGCAGTTATGCACTGCAACAGTAGAAAAAAGTGTTGTCAAACACACAACATGCCAAAAACATCACTGCAATACCGATCCAATCTTGCATTTTACATCTGTATTTACCTTAATAAAGTGCTTAACTATTTGCTTTGAATCAATATTATAATTATGTTCAGGGCTCTAAATCTGTAGTCAATGCATTATTAGCAATATTTTTGCAGTAACAGAATGTGGACACTTTTGTTACAGAACCAACACAACTAACTGGGTTAACTGAGTGTCACAATCATACAGTTTCTGAGAATACTCATCATCAGACAGATTGGCAGATTATAACAATCATCTTTGGACTGATGAATGGGCTTCTAGTTATTGTGGTGGTCGGTGAGATATTTTCAGCTATCTATGAAATATTTATAATTTTCTCTAGTCAGTCAGCTGAATTTATCTCAATATGTAAATTATTTTTCATTAAGGCTTTTGGCTGTTCCGTTATTATTGTGCCATTTATACAATATACATATGAATATTGAATTTGAAATACCAATTTTTAGGACTGGTAAAGGTTTTTGTTATTGGAACCAGAAGGTCTGCAGAACAGTCAGAACAACTCAACACTGATCTACAACAGATGCAACTAACAGAACAGCATCCGGACCAATTACATGTAAGAATACATGAAACCATCTTAACTAAAATTAATTCCTTTCTCGATAGTTATTGGGGACTCTTGCTGGTATGTACAATAACATTCTATAATGCTTCATTCTGGGTAATTTTTTTGGTTCTTGCTTATATTGCTCTTCCAGTATGCCACGGTGGACTTGTCCAAGTTGCGTAGGAATTTTCGGCCAAGCCAAATCAACAGCACCTATGCAACTCTACAGCTGCCAAAGTCATAAACATGAGTATAAAGGATTTTATACTTCTTTTTATACACTTCCATGATGTTCAACTCTGAAGTTTCCTCAGATTCAGTGTCAGAATTTTAGACAAATACAGTAAAAATATAATTTAATATGATTAATACTTTTTTCTGCTTTGTAAAGGAAGTCATGAGATACCATTTATTTAACTTACATGACAGTTATTGTTTTATATTTGTGTGTATGACTGAAAGTATATTCTAATAATGTGTAGAGAATATTACTTGGAAAATATTAAGTTCTATTAAGTGGACACCTTTTCTTTTACGGGATTTAAAGGTAGCACATTATTTTTCAGTATATGTACTTTGCTGCTACATTCATGATAATATATTTACAGGCAAATGAGTGTAACACAAGGTACTTACCTATAGTGTATGTACAGTACATGGTAAAACGCAAGAAACACGGATTGACTTAAGAGTCGACATTCATGGTATTAGTTTGTACATACAGACAAGTGGGTTAAGAACGTAATGGGAAAATGTGCCATTAAACAAGACACATACTGTGCTTGGTATATACGTGGTAAATATGTACTTACAAACAAGCGTGTTCTAACGCCAAAGTGCTTTCCACAAAAGTGCTTAAAAAGTAAGCTGGTAGTATAAGAACTGGTAACATAAAAATGGCACACGTTATATTACATTCATATTTCTAAATACTTATTATGTACCATCTACCATCAATTACTCAATAAGTAATTGATGGTAAGCATTGTCGTGGAGAGCAATTTAGAATTAACATGTGTATACAAGCCACTGAAATGGTTCTCTTTATATTAAGTAAGGTTAGGACTTACTGTACCAAGCATGTGTATCAGGTACAGTATCTGTCTTGGTTGTTATCACAATGGTGCATATTCCATAGGTGCTACACACTTACCATGTACATATCATTAGTATGTGCAGTAATGTGTCTTATTATTTACCATATATGGATACTGTAAGGACATGCCTGTTTGTACCCACTTGTCGGTAAGTACTATTTACAATACACATTAGTAAGTACAGTAAAATATCTGATAAGTTACCGTGTACAGGCACTACCTTGCCAACACTTGTCTGTACTGTTATGTACAAACTAATTACCATAAATGCACAACTTTTAAGTACAGCCGTGTTTCTTATTTGTTACAATCTACTGTACATACACTTTTGTGTAACACACATTTGCCTGTGGGTACAATATACTTACCATGTACTGTATGTACCAGGAAAGTACACATACTGTAAAATAAAGTGTTACCCAAATACAGTATGTGCCTGTCTACTTATTTAGTGTCTTGAAAAAGTGAGTCGTTATATTTGCTGGTTGGAAGTGTTTAAGAACTTTTACTTTTACTCGTTGGTTTATTGCTCTTTGAAATTGCATGTCTTTAGATGTATCGTGTGGAAACTTTTGTGAGCTGTTGTACATGCATCTATGAGAGTTAATGGAGAGTATAGACTATATTCATTATTTTTGTAATGACTGATTGAATTTCGATGATGTTGGAATGAAAAGAGGTTAATTTTACACAGGACTGTTTTTTATTAAGATTGTTTAATTAATATATGTATAAATTAATCTGTATTTTAAAAAAGAAAACAGAGTTAGCTAAATGATGACAAGTTGGTAAAAATCTGAAATGTTCTTGCTTGTACCTCCTCAAACTCAGTTCTCAGAGCTTTTTTTTTCTTTTTTTTGTCTTTGTATTTAACAAAATAAAAGTGTAAAGAGTCCCCCACTTTTTTGTTGTTGTATTGTTTTTTTTTTACTCTTAGAAAACATCTTTAAAAATATATTTTGGTATTTGAATCAGAAAAAAAAAAATAAATAAAAATGTGTGCAAATAAACGGCAGAAATATTTTCTACATGAAAGGATGTGATCCTTTCACTTTAAATGTACATATTTTGTACTTTTAAATTGGCACGGTAGCCTTTAATACTTTGTATTATTATATCTACATCAGTTTTACAATTCGTTTCACAATAAATAAACAATATATATTTATAAAATAACCATTTTTAAAACATATGTGGCAACTTGGCCAAACCTGATATTTATAGCAAAATCACACTTAAGAATATGGTTCAGCCATATGGTTCAGTTAGAAATAGCTGCTTCATTATGCCAAATATATATTTCTGTTTGTGTTTTTGTTTGCTTTTGAGTGTCATTCTTAATATTCTACAACAAAGTTGATTAGTTGGTTATACATTTACTATGCAATTTTTTAAATAAAATATATGACATTATGCAGTGTTGTTTTTAATAGCTAAACTAATGCGAAGTGCTAAACCAAAACCAGTGTTCCACTGGCTTTAGAACTTGACAACCAATGAGTCTCACCTTTGTCTCGAGTGGAGGTTAAACTGTGAAACAAGTGCAGAGTTTTTCCAACACCTTTGTATTTATGCAGTTCTCACAGTTGTCTTAACCTCAAGTGGAAAGTCTTTATTTGTTTACTAGACCCACACAATGACCAATTATCACTTGCCAAGTGTTCATGTGTAAACCACATTCACAACACCTGCACAGTTTGCAAAGTTTTTATTGCTGTGATTGTTCAGCTAGCAAAGTCATTTCACACAAATCTAGAGTTAATTTTCAAATGAAATACATTTTATGCAAATGTCATACTAGAAGATTTTAATATTAGTTATAAACAAATTATCTCAAACAACATAAAACATAATAACAATATGTTACTATAATATATATTTGTTATTATGCTATAAAATATTACTTTTCCATAATTTAAGGGTCAAATTGTCATTGCAGAAACCAGAAAAGTAAAATTCCCAAAGAATTACTATAGCATAACTTGTGTAATCCAATTTATTATTAAATGAACTATTATTTATAAGTTTGATAAGTTTTTTTTTTTTTTTTTCCTGATGCCTATAAGGGTGCTTTCACGCCTGTGGTTCGGTTCATTTGGTCCAGACCAAGGGCAACAAATGATACATTATAGCATCTTTCTGCCGTTTTGGGTCCTTTTCACACCACACTGATTGCTCTGGTCCGAACCAGTTGAAACGAACCAGAATGCAGTCATGTGACAACATCTACATCACTCGTTGGCCAGATGTGCCATTAAACGTATTTCGTAAACTGCTTTTTA